>CAUYPK010042418.1:0-26537 GCA_963574355.1 Loris lydekkerianus | reverse complement strand
CAAACCTCCCCCCTCCCTTCCCCTTCCTTGGTCCTTTCCCCATAGTCTTATGGTATAGTTGGGTTATAGCCTTCATGTGACAGCTATAGTTTAGCTTCATAGTAGGGCTGAGTATATTGGATACTTTTTCTTCCATTCCTGGGATACTTTGCTAAGGAGAATATGTTCCAGCTCCATCCATGTAGACATGAAAGAGGTAAAATCTCCATCTTTCTTTAACGTTTACTTTCAATTTTGTTTTATTCATTATTTATCCATCAAAGAATTTTTTTTTTTTAAATTGTTGAGGATTCATTGGGGGTACAGAGGACCTGGTTACACTGTTTGCATTTGCTAGGTAAAGTCCCTCTTATAATTATGTCCTGCCTCCAAGAGGTGTGTCACATACTGTGACCCCCCCATCCTTCCCTCTCTCCTCTGCCCCCTTCCCCCACCCCCAATCATGTACAAGTATCAATTGTTTTCATATCAGAATTGACTACATTGGATTCTTGCCTCTCCATTTTTGTGATGCTTTATTAAGAAGAATGTGTTTTCAACTCTATCCAGGTTAATACAAAAGTTGTAAAGTCTCCATCTTTTTTAGTGGCTGAATAGTATTCTATGGTATATATATACCACAGCTTGTTGATTCATTCTGGATTGGTGGGCATTTAGGTTTTTTCCACAGTTTGGCAATTGTAAATTGACCTGTGATAAACTGTCTAGTGCAAATGTCCTTATGATAAAATGATCTTTTTTCCTTCTGGGTAGATGCCTAGTAATGGGATTGTGGGATCAAGGTCCACTGGCTCCTCTTGGGTCAGTTAAGACCCAGTTTATTTTAATGCTCTGGTTGTCCCTTTATATTCTTTTTTCTGGAATTTATATTCTTTAAATTCCTGTTTGGTACATTTTTGTTGTCTTCTCAGCACCTATACTGGTGCTGTACATAGGGTAGGTGCATCATAAATGTTTATGGAATTCACTATTACAAAAATTGTAACCAGCTGAGCATGTTTTTTTTTTTTGTTGTTGTTTGTTTGTTTGGTTTGTTTGTTTGCAATATCCCTTTCCTTAGTCTTAAGCCGTTTACTGGAACCTTGTTACTTCTTGGAATCCCTGAGTCTCTTTTGGATGAGAATCTATAGGGTACCCATTCCCTAGATAGAGGCTGTGTAATGATGGCTTATATATTCTGGCCAGTGGTTTTCTTTATTTACTCTTGACTTTATGGAATAAATCTAATAAACTTCTGTAAACACATCACTCTGTGTGTGTGTGTGTGTGTGTGTGTGTGTGTGTGTTTTTCCAAAGGTAATTTGGGCATGGGGTTAAACATCTTCAGTAAAGACAGACAAAAGGTTTGTTAAGGTATTTGTTTCTTTCATCCTTAAGTGTCTGTTTTGCAAAGGAATTGCTAAATTGCTATTCCATGTCCACTGCAAGGAAAAGAAATCCACTCAGAATAGGTTAAATGAAAGTCTGGATGCTACAATAAAGTGAGCAGTCTCACTGCTATTCATAGCAGGAAGCAGTGCAGATCCAGGGCATACTAGATCTTGAGCACGGAAGGTCAGAACTAAGCTGCTGTACTCACCTGCTCTCTTTCTGGAAACTTACGTTTATTTATTTATTTATTTGTTTGTTTATTTATTGAGACTGAGTTTCAGTTTATTGCTCTCAGTAGACTGCCATAGCGTCATAGCTCACAGCAACCTCAAACTCTTGGGCACAAATGATCCCCTTGCCTCAGCCTCTTGAGTAGCTAGGACTAAAGGCACTTGGCACAATGCCCAGCTAGTTTTTTTAGAGATGTGGCCTCACTCTTGCTGAGGTTGGTCTCAAATTCCTGAGCTCAAGCAATCCACCCACCTCGGCCTCCCAGTATCCCAGGATTTCAGGTGTGAGCTACCTCGCCTGGCCCATTCTTGAATCTTATGATCTTTCACTGTGTTGAAGTTGCCAGATTCAGCAAATAAAAATAAAGGATGTACAGTTAAACTTGAATTTCAGATAAGTAATGAATAATATTATATAGATATTTTATCCCATGCAATATTAGGATATGTTTATATTAAAAATTATAATGAATAATATTATATAGATATTTTATCCCATGCAATATTAGGGATATGTTTATATTAAAAATTATAATTGCTTATCTGAAATTTAATTTAGATTATCTTATATTTTATCTGAAAACTAGATAATGTTTTGTTTTTGTTTTTGCTTTTGCTTTTTTTTTTTTTTTTTAATTAAGACTGGGTCTCACTCTGTCACACGGGATAGAGTGCCATGGTAACAGCCTAACTCACAGGAATCTCAAATTTCTGGACTCAAGCAATTCTCCTGCCTCAGCCTACCTAGTAGCTGGGACTACAGGCTAAGTGGAAAAATATTAATTCCTTGAAGCTGTAGCCTTCTTAACATTGCAGCCCAATTCATTACTTTTTTTATGTTTAGATATACCATAGTATGGGGTTACAGTTGCCTACATGATTCAGCACAGTAACATGCTGTCTAAGTTTGTAGCCTGGGAGCAATAGGCTATACATACAGCCTGGTATGCTCTCTTGATTTGGAAAGTACACTCCATAGTGTTATGAACTCCCCTAAGAACCCATGTCTTAGCAAGTATCCTTGTCATTAAGCAACGCATGACTGTACATGCCTCTTTGTTCCTTCTTCCGTCTGACAGACAGACATTTGTGTGTGGATTTCTCTTACTATGACAGGGACTGGGTGGCACATTATTTGATCTCTTAGCCCTAAAGCATAACACCAGTTGTGTAGAGTCTTCAAGTATCTTAACTGAAAGTTTAAGTGAGAAATAAAGTTGTTGGCTGGCCAATGAGTTGACTGGCCTTAGTTCAGGTTTCCAATTTGATGAAAAGAACTGTGGTGGCATGGGTGTGGGGGCCAGTGGGACAAATATGAACACCCTTCTCTACAAAGCCGGATGTCATCCAGCCCCTTGGTAACTTCTCTGACCTTTGATCTACTACTCTTCCCCTCCTTCATCCTGCTTCATTCATTCTGTTTTTGTTGTTTGTTTGTTTGGCTTTTGTTATTTTTCAAACATATTAGGCATGCTCCCCTCCTGGAGCCTTTGCTCTAGCTGCTGCTTCTGCCTAGAATGTTCTTCCTCCAGATACCTATTTAGCTAACTTCATCACTTTAAGTCTCCTGACATGTCACATTCTCAGTGAAGCCTGCCCTGACCACCTTTAAAATTGCAACCAAATCTCCCTTGCCCTTATCTCTTCTTTAAAAAAACAAACAAACAAAAAACAAACTATTACCCTCTAATTCCAACATAATATATAATAACTTACTGGTTTATTGTATTTGTTCTTTATTGTCTCTCTCTCCCATGAAGTCAGGGATTTTTATCTTTTCATTGATATTAATAATATTCCAAGCACTCTAGAACATAGAGGCCAGTTGATAAATATTTGTTGAATGAAAAGAGCCTGAGCCCCTTGCATCATTTCAACTTTGATGGGAATATCAAATGTCTGCATTCAATAAATTGTTTTTGTTGGGTAACTGTGGAATTATTAGGTTTTTAGGAACTGACTCACATTATCCAAATTCAAAAGAAATTTCTTTCTCAAATTCCTGGGTTTAAATGATCCTCCCACTTCAGCCTCCTGAGTAGCTAGGACTACAGGGGTGGGCTACCATGCCCTGCTAATTAAAAAAACTCCCAGCCTCCCAAAGTGCCAGGATTGAAGGCATAAGCCACCACAGCTGTCCTAAAAATGCCCTTTTCTACAAGTGTTGTACTCATGCCACCTGTAAGAAAGACTCGGACCCCACTTCATGTATAAATCAGATGGTGATTATTAATACCTGCACAGGCGGGCCGCTGCCCCAAAGGGCAAACGGCCCCGAAGAGAAAAGCAGGCTGTCTTTTATACCATTTTTGTTCTGTTGTGGCAAGCCAAGCAAAAACAGAAGCAGAACATGGTGGTTGGTTAGCTCAGGGGGTAGTTCGGGGCAGGGTTACAGTGGGGGTGGTGTGGGCTGGTTGGCTCAGGGGGTTGCATCGTGGCAGCTGGCATGAAGAGAAACTTGGCTTGGGAAATTTTGCTTGAGTAAGCTTTCCACCATTGTTTAGCCATTGCTAGGGGTTTGGGGTAGAGTTCTACCATTGTTTTACCTGTTGCTAGAAGTTTTTGGGAACTCATGGAACTTCCTTGTCCTGAAACCTGTTCTTAGAATTAACCCAAGGGGGATTTGAGGAGTGCGGGAACTCAGGCTGAGACAGTTAGGGGCCTTAGGGGTCCTTTGGCTGGGTACTACACAAGATTGCTATGTTTCTTTATATTTTTCTACTATCCAACTGTTAAGAATCATCGCTGTCAAAAAATTTTAACCTTTTGTACCAAAAAGGAAGTAAGGATTCCTTAGTAAAATATAGGTTTTGAAATCAAGGTCTAGTATACGAATATTGCCAACCTGACACATTTTTGCCCTGTCTCACCTCTCACCTGCCCCTGTTTTACATATTTTATAGATTATTATTATTTTTGTAGAGACAGAGTCTCATTTTGTCACCCTCAGTAGAGTGCTGTGGACTCACAGCTCACAGCAACCTCCAGCTCTTGGGCTTAGGCGATTCTCTTGCCTCAGTCTCCCGAGTAGCTGGGACTACAGGTGCCCGCTACAATGCCCAGCTATTTTTTGTTGCAGTTATCATTGTTTTTTAGCTGGCCTGGGCCAGGTTTGAACCCGTCAGACTTCATGTATGTGGCTGGCACCGAGCCTTTATAGATTATTCTAAGGAAAAAGTACATTAAACTGGGGCCTTAGAATTAAATAAATACACAAAAGTATTTAAAATGCAATTCTGCAGAAGAATCTGCAGTTGCTAAATAAAGAACATTATACCTCAGAAAGGTAATTATATGCATGGTCTTTTCACTCGGACTCTCAATATATTTGTTCTAAGCTGCCAATGTCATGAAACCTCAGTTTGTGTGGGGAAAAAAAAGTTTCTTTGCATAAATAAAACTTACACTGGAAACTTAGCAAATAATTTTACACTGTATATTTTGGGGGAAAGTGATGACTTCAAATGGATGCCATTATCATTAAGTCAAAAGCTGAACTGAGGGCAGTGCCTGTGGCTCAGGGAGTAGGGCGCCAACTCCATATACTGGAAGTGGCAGGTTCAAACCCGGCTCTGGCCAAAAACTGCAAAAATAAAATAAAATAAAATGGCAATTCTTTAAAAAAAAAAAAAAAAAAAAAAAGCTGAACTGAGCCACAATGTGAGGAAATCACTTTCTCATTCCTGGGCATATATCCCTGTTAAATAAATAGAGACCTAACCAAGTGTGAGTAAGGTATTGTAGGCCCAGTATAATTTCATAGTGGTAAGTTTAAAACTGATGCTTAAAGAGACTTATTT
Organism: Loris lydekkerianus; assembly: GCA_963574355.1. NCBI lineage: Eukaryota > Metazoa > Chordata > Mammalia > Primates > Lorisidae > Loris > Loris lydekkerianus. The sequence continues at coordinate 21,136 of CAUYPK010042418.1, read as the reverse complement.
CTAAACCGTAATACCAATTTATTAATTTGTATGGAGAAATACATATTACCAAGTCATCTAGACTAGCTGGTCAGGGTTTTTATTTGTTTCTCCCTGAGATATGTCTACTTGGGAGATCAAGTGTGCTTGTGAGTTTAATGTCAAATTGGTTGGTTTTAAAGGATGGTACAGTATAATTAATTATGAATACTCTTCATCACTTTAAAGATGTACCTGATAAGCAGATACTCACAACAGTAGGTCAATATATTTATGCATTTTGGAGAAATAACTTAGGCCCATCATATTTATAAACTTTAGGGGTGAATTCTAAAGGCAGCTGATCTTATTGACCACTTATTAGAGAATGATATTTTCTTTTCTTTTCTTTTTTTTTTTTTTTTGAGACAGAGCCTCAAGCTGTCGCCCTGGGTAGAGTGGTGTGGCATCACAGCACAGCAACCTCTAACTTCTGGGCTCAAGTGATTCTCCTGCCTCCACCTCCCAAGTAGCTGGGACTACAGGTGCCTGGCTATTTTTTTGTTGTTGTTGTTGCAGCCGTCATTGTTGTTTGGCGACCAGGGCTGGATTCGAACCCGTCAGCTTAGGTGCATGTGGCTGGCGCCTTAGTCGCTTAAGCCACAGGCACCGAGCCAGAATGACATTTTCTTGCTGTGTCTACCAATCCTGACGTGTCATGTTTGCATTTTCCCAGTATATGAATATAGGAGATATATAGTATCTAAATTTATTGTTTCTTTCATTTGCAAATGGGCATAGTTCTTATGTACAAGGTCTCTTTTCTTAGAGTATTTCTTGGGCTACTCAGCCCCAGAAAGAGTTTTCATTATGGGGGGGGGGGGGACAGAGTGTGTTTAGAGTATTGTACTTGAGAATAAGCTAGGCTTTCTTTTTGCATTCAAATTCCATAAGCTGACTTGGGATAAACAGAAAAGAAATGCATCTAAGAAACTCTCACTGGTCGATGTGGTAGAGCATGAGCTGCTGGGGAGTTACGCAACATCTAAACTTTCTAACTTGTTTTCCAATTACATTGCTTCAGCCTAGCAGTAGATATGTTCTATGCCTTATGCTACTTTATTGTTTGTTTTGCAGATCCACTGTTTATTGTGTCAAGTGAGAAAGACCACACACAGGCAAATATCCAAGCCACCCTGTTTAGAAGCCGACTGGTATGTCTAATTCATTGACTAAGGCTGCCTAATGACCCTGAGCCACCTTGGATTTGACTAACTGCATTGATCATATTGATTCATCATCAAATCTCTGCTGGATTTTAGGTTCTGCGGAAATTGCTTTGCCATGATTACTAGGGGGCAATGTATCCTAATACTTATGGTTCATTGTGAGGTTTAATTTACTAATTATGAATAAAAGACCCATATCTATTTTATTTTATTTATTTTATTTTATTTTTGAGATAGAGTCTCACTTTGTCACCCTGGGTAGAGTGCCATGGTGTGATAGCTCACAGCAAGCTCAAACTCTTGGGCTCAAGTGATCCCCTTGCCTCAACCCTTCCTAGTAGCTGGAATACAGATGCCCACTATTTTTAGAGACAAACTCTGGTTCTTGCTCAGATTGGTCTCAAACTCCTGAGCTCAGACAATCCATCCACCTTGGCCTCCCAGAATGTTGGGATTATAGGCATGAGCCACTGTACCTGGCCTTGATAACTAATTTATTTTAATAGGAAAAGTAATGCCTATGTTAAAGGGATTCAAGTAGTACAAAAGTGCAGTATGAAGTAAATTCTAGCTTTAGCCCCTTCCACATAAACAGTCATTGTCATCAGTTTCTTGGGAATCCATTTACAGATATTCTGTGCATATATTATGAATATCTCTTCCTATGCTATATACATTGTTTTGTACTCTTTTAAAAAATGTACAATATGATTAAAATGCTTTGGAAAATCTGACAGGATAATTTTTTTCCTTTTTCTCCCTGACTCTCTCTCCTAACATTAGAAAAAAGTTCCTAGGTTTAGAACCATGTTCAGTAACCTGATCCATTATCCAAGATATTCTCTGTATTGGAGCAAGTCAGATCCTGTCCCACCATTTATTAGTCGGGAATGGAAGGGACATGCGGAGAGACGCAAAGAAGCCCTCCAGCAGCTTGCTGTGTAAGTGTAAGGTGGCTCTGCCTCCTTCAAATACGCATGTTTTTAATGAATGCATTTTTCTTTTAAAAAATTTTTATTTACTTTGCATGATTTAAAAATGTACAGTTGTGGCGGCGCCTGTGGCTCAAAGGAGTAGGGCACCGGCCCCATATGCCGGAGGTGGTGGGTTCAAACCCAGACCCGGCCAAAAACTGCAAAAAAAAAAAAAATAATAAATAAATAAAAATGTACAGTTGTGATGTTAGACCTTGTGCCAACTTCTCTATCTAAAGCAGTGATTTTCAACCAGTGTGCTGTGCTGTGAGAGGATCTTAGGTGTGCCTTGAAAAATTTTTAAAGATTATTAATTAAACTATTTTTGAAAGAATTCAAAGCACAGTAAGGATATTCTTTTTGTTACTTTTTTTTTTTATCAGCATAATTTAAGTGTGCTGTGGAAGTTTAACTATAGGTTCAAGTGTGCCGTGAGATAAAAAAAAGGTGGAAAACACTGCTCTAAACGATTTTGACAGAAACAAGGCTGATTAAGGAGTGGTGGTTACAGGTTTATTGATTAGTAGCTGTTCTCAGAAGGTTGGCATGAATACGTATGTTAAATAACAACTTGCTACCAAAGGTAGGGGTGGCTAAGTTTGTTGTTCCTTTGATCCATCTTAGAAATTGCAAATGTTCTTTTCTGCCAGTATCTAAAATATTTTTTGGAGGTGTGTAGTCAAAGCACCTTGAAAGATAAGTCTTTTGAAAACTTTGTTCTTTTAATTACTTATAAGTACACATTTAGTAAATTAAAAAATAATGCTGTCAACTAAATCACTGGGAATTTCAGAATCATCTTTTCAAACCTTGCTATTCTCATGTGCTTTTATTTAAAAATTTCTAGTTCTTACTTTCTCTTTCTAGGTCCTGGTTTCGTGGCTTAGGGGAAGAATTAGGTATATCAAAGATGCAGGACAATCAAATGAGTGTTATAGAAGACTTTGGTCCCAGTATGAGATACTCTGTGTATCTTCTACTTGTAGCCATAGAAATATTAAATAGAAACTATATGTGGAAAAATATTAGACTTCAGTGATGTTTTTCTGCTTCATTTTAGAACTGGCAGTTTTCAGATGCTTAAAGAAGTTTATGAAGATCCTGAAGTTACTGGAAAGAATCGCTATAAATATTTTGACAGGTAGAAAGTAATTATGAATGAACATTTGGGCCCTGATATTATTAAATAACCCCTTTACAATAATAACAGCAGCTGACATTTTTAAGTGCGTGCAGTGTGCTGGCTTTACGTGCATGTTGTCTAATCCTTACCATAGACATGTACGATAGGATATATTATATATTATCCCCATTTTATCAATAACGAAGCTGAGACCGAGAAAAGAGAAGTAGGTTGTTCAAGATCATACAAGAGTTAGCAAGTGGCAGAGTTAGGATTCCAACTAAACCTGCCTGGTTTTAGAGGTACGGATTGCAACTGAGGATATGTATTCAAAAAACAAAATGAAATCATCAAATGAAATGAGGGAGACACACCAGAGATATCATGAAGTTGTACAGAAGGGGAGATTGTTAAAAGTGTTCAAATGGGCAACACTTGCTCCTTTGTTTGAATGTTGCCAAAACCAATGTGGTCAAAAATTCATTTTATTTCATTTGTGATTAATACTCCTCTAATAATGATATACTCAAGTCAAATTAAACCAAGATGGGATTTCCTTATAGCTCTTAGCTGAGCTAGAAAAACAGTCTGGACACCACATCTGCATAAGCTTCCTTGAGAAAGTAAAATTCTAATCCACATTATTATTTATGAGCAATCTCCTCCTGGAACGTTTGTCATGCTAACGGTTTCAGAGAAATGTTAGTTTTTAACTATGGTGTACTCACTTTCTAGACTTTGGGGAGGAAGCTTTAAAACTAAATCACTGTGAATTTCAGAATATCTCAGGGAACTTGAGAAGTTGGAAGTTGATGGGTAGTCAATAAAAACTGTCTTGTTTACCATCTGCACAGAAAATGTGGGAGTGCTTTTTAAGAATGCAGATTCGTTGGCTCTACCCTATATCTGCCAAACCTCATGGGCCAGACCTGGGAATTTGCATTTTAAACAAGAACTTCTCCACCTGTCCCGCAGTGATTTTTGTATATGCCAAAGTCTAAATAACAATGATATATGGGACATTGAAGCTCATTGATATTAAGAGACAGATATTAGAATTGTAAGGAAGGTTTGACTGCACTCAATGCAAAAGTCCCACATTCATGTTTTTCTTTTCCTTCCAGGCCTTTTCTTCCATTTTATCAACAGATTCCATTGAATGTTGTTTATGCAGTAACCAAGTAAGTAAACATTGTTAAAAACTGCTTCTTAGTTTAGTTATTATTTGCTTCCATATTTGCTTTCAGGAGATACTTAGCTAAATAAATATTTTTCAAACTGTGGGTCACAAAACATTAAGTATGAAACCTTCTAGTGAGTCATAAGTAGCATTTAAAAGAATGAAAGAGAATAGAAGATAACCAAAGCTTCAGGCATATTGTGGAGGGATTGGTGGGGTGGTGTTCATAACTTTTGTTTCAGATAAATAGATGTATATGTTTATAAGTATATAATGAATTGTGACATAAAGTGTATTTCTTATTATGAGTTGTCTTAGTCCATTTGGTACTGCAAAATGTCATAGATGGGGTATACAATGGAAATTTATTTCTCAGAGTTCAGAGTGCTGGAATTCAGTGAGTGCTCAGGTCCTTGTCACTGTGTCCTCACATGTCAAAAGGAGCAAATACAGTGTCCTCACAGTGTGGAAGGAGAAAGAGCAAAACGGGTCTAAGCTGGTTAGTTCCCTCCAGCACTTTTATGAGGTGGGGGCTCTCCTGACTTAACCACTTCCCCCAAATGCCCACCACTGATTAATTTTAAACATGAATTTTGGAGGAGACACACATTCAAACAATAGCAATTGTGGCAAAAAAAAAAAAAAAAAAAAAAGTTGAAAAGCGCTTTAAGTGTCCTCCTTTGCTTCTCTGAAAAACACACTTATTTGACAGCAGTTCTTTATCATTTTACCAAGAAAACTAATGAGTCATGGAATTTTTTTTTTTTTTTTTAGAGACAGAGTCTCACTTTGTCGCCCTCAGTAGAGTGCTGTGGTGTCACAGCTCACAGCAACCTCCAACTCTTGGGCTTAGGCAATTCTCTTGCCTTAGCCTCCCAAGCAGCTGGGATTACAGGTGCCCACCACAACACCTGGCTATTTTTTTGTTGCAGTTTGGCTGGGGCCGGGTTTGAACCCGCCACCCTCAGTATATGGGGCTGGTGCCCAACTCACTAAGCCACAGGGACCACCTGGAATATGTTTTTTTTTTTTTTACCAATGCAAAAAAATATGGAATACTTCATGAATTTGCATGTCATCCTTGCACAGGGGCCATGCTAATCTTCTCTGTATTGTTCCAATTTTAGTATATGTGCTGCCAAAGCAAGCACCGGAATATGTTTTTTAATTTAAAAAAATTTTATTGTTTGGGATTCATTGAGGGCACAAATAATTAGGTTACACCTGATTGCATTTGTTAGATAAAGTTCCTCTTGTAATTGTGGTCCTGCCCCCAAGAGGTGTGCCATGCACTGTGACCCCTCATCTCCTTTCTTCCTCCCATCTCCTCGCTACCTCATTCCCCTACCCACCCCCTTGTATTAGCTCATTTACTGCCTTCTTATTAGAAGGGAGTACATTGGATTCTTGGTTCTCCATGCTTTACTGAGAAGAATGTGTTCCACCTCTGTGTTAATACAAAAGATGTAAAGTCTCCTTTTTTTTTTTTTTTTTTTTAAGTGTTGTACGTATACCACAGCCTTTTAATCCATCCTGGGCTGGTGGGTATTTAGGCTGTTTGCACATTTTGGCAATTATGGCTGCAATGAACAGTCTAGTGCAAATGTCCTTATGATAAAAGGATTTTTTTTCTTCTGGGTAGATGCCTAGTAATGGGATTGCAGGATCAAATGGGAGGTCTAATTTGAGTTCTTTGAGGATTCTCCATACTTCCTTCCAAAAAGGTTGTATTAGTTTGCAGTCCCACAGCAGTGTAAAAGTGTTTCCTTCTCTCCACATCCACACCAGCATCTGCAGCTTTGAGAATTTGTGATGTGGGCCATTCTCACTGGGGTTAGATATCTCAGGATAGTTTTGATTTGCATTTCTCTGATGATTAGAGACTATAAGCATTTTTTCATGTTAGTCATTTGTCTGTCTTCTTGCCCAGTGATATATGTGATTGTTCGTTCTTTTTTTGCTGATTAATTTGAGCTCTCTGTAGATCCTAGTTATCAAGTTTTTGTCTGATTCATAATATGCAAATATATTTTCTCATTCTAAAGGTTGTCTGCTTTGGTTGTTGTTTCGTTAGTTATTCAGAAGCTTTTCAGTTTAATTAAGTCCCATTTGTTTATTTTTGTTGTCTTTGCAATTGCCGTGGAAGTCTTCTTCATAGAATCTTTCACCAGGCCTATATCTTTAAGTGCTTTCCCTACACTTTCTTCCAGGCTTTTTATTGTTTTGTGCCTTAGATTTAAATCTTTCATTCATCTTGAATCAATTTTTGTAAGTGTGGGTCAATTTTGAATCAATTTTGAATCAATTTTGAGGTGCGGGTCCAGTTTCAGTCTTTACCTGTGATTATCTAGTTCTCCCAACACCATTTATTGAATTGGGATTCTTTTCCCCAGTGTATGTTCTTGTTTGGTTTATCAATGATCAGGTGGCTATAGTAAGTTAGTTTCATCTCATGGTTTTCCATTCTGTTCTTAATGTCAATGTCTCTATTTTTGTGCCAATACCATGCTGTTTTGATCACTATGGTCTTGTAGTATAGCCTAAAATCTGGTAGGGTGATATCCCTGACTTTGTTTTTATTGCTAACTATTGCCTTAACTATATGGGGTTTCTTATGGTTCCATACAAAACAAAGATTTATTTTTTGAAAATCTTTAAAGTATGATGATGGTGTTTTAATGGGGATTGCATTGACCTGTAGATTACTTTGGGTAGTACAGACATTTTGACAATGTTGATTCTTCCCAGCAATGAGTATGGTATGTTCTTCCATTTGTTAATATCTTCTGCTATTTCTTTTCTTAGGGTTTCACAATTTTTTTTTGTAGTGGTACTTCACCTCTTTTGTTAGGTGTATTCCTAGGTATTTCTTTTTTTAAAAAAAGCTACTGTGAAAGGAATTGTGTCTTTGATTAGCTTCTAATCTTGGCTGTTATTGGCATATACAAAGGCCACTGATTTGTGACATTGATTTTTACATTGCTTTATTTTTTGATCACTTCTTTTGATCTTGTGTTTGAGTCTTTGGAGTTCTCTAAGATGATATCATTGGCAAAGAGTGGGAGTTTGACTTCCTCTGCACCCATTTGGATGCCCTTTATTTCCTTCTCTTGCCTGATTGTATTGGCTAGAACTTCCAGTACTATGTTGAGTAGTAGTAGTGGTAGAGGACAACCTTGTCTGTTTCCAGTTCTAAGTGGGAAAGCTTTCGGTTTTATTCAATTAAGTATAATATTATCTGTGGGTTTGTCATAGAAGGCTTTGATCAGATTAAGAAATGTGCCATCTATGCCTAAATTCTTAACCATTCTAATTAGAAAAGGATGCTGAATTTAATTGAATGCTTTTTCTGCATCTATTGAGAGGATCATACGATCTTTGTTTTTGCTTCTGTTGATTCGTGAATTATGTTTATGGACTTGCATATGTTAAATCAGACTTGCATCCCTGGGATGAAGCCTATTTGATTGTTATGAATGATTTTTTTAAATCTGTAGCTGTAATCTATTGGCTAGGATTTTATTGAGAATTTTTGCATCTATATTCATTAGTGAGATTGGTCTGAAATTCTCCTTTTTAGTTGGGTCTTTTCCTGGTTTTGGTATCAGGATGATGTTTGCTTTATAGAATGTGTTGGGGGAAGATTCTTTCCATCTCAATTTTTTGGAATAATGTCTGCAGTACAGATATAAACACTTCTTTGAAGATTTGATAGAATTCTAGCATGAAGCCATCTAGAACAGGCTTTTTCTTTGTTGGGAGATTTTTTATTATTTCTTCAACCTCAGTTTTTTTTTTTTTAAGTCTTTGGCTGGGGCTGGGTTTTAACTTGCCACCTTGGTATATGGGGCTGGTGCCCTACTCCTTGAGCTACAGGCACTGTCCAACCTCAGTTCTTGAAATCAGTCTGTTCAAGGTATCTTTTTCTTCTTGATTAAGCCTAAGGGGAGGGTGTGATTCCAGGTATTGATATATTTCCTCCACATTGTCAAATTTATGGGCATAGAGGTTTTTTTTTTTTTTTTTTTTTGCGGCAGAGTCTCATTTTGTCAACCTTGGTAGAGTGTCATGGCATCATAGTTCACAGCAGCCTCTAACTCTTGGGCTCAAGTGATTCTCTTGCCTGAGCCTCCCAAGTAGATGGGACTATAGGCACCCACCACAATGCCCAGCTATTTTTAGAGATGAGGTCTCGGGCTTGCTTAGGCTGGTCTTGAACCTGTGAGCTCAGGCAATCCACCTGCCTAGCCTCCCAGAGTCCTAGGATTATAGGTGTGAGCCTTTGTGTCCAACCTAGAGTTTCTTATAGTACTCAGAGATGATCTTTTGTATCTCTGTGGCATCTGTTGTTATTTCCCCTTTATCATTTCTTATTGAGGTTATTAGAGATTTTACTTTTCTGTTTCTAGTTAATCTGGCGAAAGGTTTATTGATTTTATTTATTTTTTCAAAAACCCAACTTTTTGTTTCATTAATATTATGAATGATTTTTTTTTTATTTCATTAATCTCTGATTTAATTTTGGTTATTTAGTTTCTTCTGCTGGGTTTGGGATTAGATTGTTCTTCTCTTTCTAATTCCATAAGATGGTTCATGAGTTTGTTGATGTGCTCTCTTTCTGTTTTTCAAATATAGGCATCTAATGGGGTAACTTTCTCTCAAGACTGCTTTTGTTGTATCCCACAGGTTTTGGTAACTTGTGTCTTCATTGTTGTTATGTTTGAGGAATTTAAAAATTTCCGTTTTCTTCTCTTCCTGAACCCAACTATCATGCAGCATAAGGTTGTTTAATTTCCAAGTCTTTGTGTGGGGATGAATGTTTTTGTTGGAGTTGAGTTCCACCTTTACTGCTTTGTGGTCTGAGATGATATAAGGTATACTTTCTATTGTTTTAATTTCGCTGATGTTTGATTTGTGTCCTAGGATGTAGTCGACTTTGGAATACTAAACATGGGCTGATGAGAAAAATGTGTATTCCTTAGATTTGGGATGATGTGGTCTGTATATGTCTATTAATCCCATTTGTTCAAGGGTTACATTTAAGTTCTTTGTATCTTTGTTGAATTTCTGTTTAGAGGATCAGTCCAGTTTTGTCTGAGAGGTGTTAAAGTTCCTAAATATTTTGGTATTCTGGGATATCATATTGCTCAGACCTATCAAGGTCTGTTTCATAAATCTGAGAGCATTTAAGTTGGGTGCACAAATATTTAAAATTGAAATGTCTTCTTGTTGTATTTTTCCTTTGACCAGTATAAAGTGTCCATCTTTGTCTTTTTTTTTTTTTTTTTCAGTTCAAAAAAAATTACCTTTTATTAATGTCCAAGTTACCTTTATGGTTTGGTACTCAATAAAGGAAAACTTGTTTGAATAAGGTAATATGTTATCATCAGTATTTCCAGGTGACTGTTTACAATCAAGTAGTATTATCAATAAATCCTTAGGAAGCCCATCCATGGGGTTTATACTTTGTCAAAGCCCAGTTCCTCTGGAGTGGAGATTCCCAATTATTTAAAGTTGGTCTAAGTTCCTGGATGACATAGGGATAGATTTCCTTATGAGGTCCTGCTTTGTCCTTAACAACCTCTAGGATGCATTTAATCATAAGTGTGGTGGAGTTCTATTGATCCAGTCAATTCGCTGCTATTCCCATGGGTCACATGAGACAGATCTGGTTGCTGTATACTGTTTGAGTCCACCCACTATTCCAAGTTTTCCACTAAATGTACAGCTTCCCCCAACCACTGAAAACTTCTGAAAGGATTCCTCTCATCTGGGGTCTCTGTGGGGGGCCAGCTGATCTCAGCTGGTCACAATCACTTGCCTAATTCATCAGATTTTCCACCACTCTGGATCATGCACTGTATCCAGCTCAGCACTTCCTTGCTGTGCTTCCTGAGCTATGACTCTGGGTAAGATCCCCACGCCAGGTATGGTTGCATTATCTCTTTTCCCCTAGTCATTCTAGGAGATCTCGGCTGAGTGATCCTTCTGGTCTGCCATCTTGCTCCACCCCATGGAATATTTTTTCAATATTTCTTACACAAGAACTTCTCTACCCTCACCCCCAATGATTTTTGTATATGCTAACATTTAAATTGTAATGATATATGGGACATTAAAGCTCATTGATTTTAAGGGACAAATTATATAATTTATAACTTTTATAATTTAATAAACATCTAATCTACATGGGCAGTGTGGAGTACAAAGGCAAATGAAACATGGCCTGTACCTCCTATGAAGGAGTGGACCAAGATGAGAAGGAGGGAAGGGGCCAGGGCTGAATCTGGGGCTCTAATTTCAGGGCAAGATATCAGGTTAGGAGAGTATTCCTTTAAAAATCTAATTTTTGCTGTGCTCTTCCTGTGTGAATGTAACAGTATTTCCATAAGAGAAAAAAAGTCCAAGGTATTAATGACATGATCAGGAATAGAAACCTTTGTTAAGGTTTCTGATTTTTGAATAGAAATTTATTTACAGCTGGGCTTTCAAACATGCATTAAAAATATGGTTATTCCTAATGTTAGATAGATAGCATCTTCTGAATAGGACATACGTTATCAGATGTCTTTAATCCTCAAGATAAATGTCAATTATGGTCCCACTTCTCTCTTGGTTTATTTATTTATTCATTCAAACTGATGAAGTAAAACAGCATCCCTTGGTTTTTGCTTTTCGTTTTTTGTTTTTTATTGAGAGAAGGTTTTGCTCTGCCACTGAGGCTGGAGTGCAGTGGCACGATCACAGCCCACTGCACCCTCAAACTCCTGGGTTTAAGTAATCCTCCTGCCTCAATCTTCTGAGTCACTGGGACCACAGGTGCATGTCACCATTCCTCGCTAATTTTTGTTATTTTGGTAGAGATGGTGTCTCACTATATTGTTCAGGTTGATCTCAAACTCCTGGCCTCAAGTGATCTTTCTGTCTAGGCCTCCCAAAGTGCTACGGTTATAGGCCTGAGCCACTGTGTTCAGCTTGCCTGTACTTTTCAAAATGAAAATACCTCTTTGTTTTTGCCATTCTTTAGTTATTAATTATTTGTTTAATTTTACCAATTCTTCTACCAACTAGAAAACACATTTTCATTTAAATGAAAGAGGCTATTTTTTTAAAAAGTAATTTGTACATTTTTAAAAAAGAGGTAGAAAACTCAGAAATCTATAAAGATGAAAAAAATTCTCTTGTGTAATTCCACTATCCAGAAATAATTACTACTATTATTATTTTATTGTATATCCATGTAGGCATTTTTATGCATTAAAATGCAGTCTTTAAAAGCATAAAAATGGAATCCTCCCATACATAACACTTAATGGCATGCCTTTTTTCTACTTTATAATGAATTATGGACATTTATGAATGTTCATAAATATAGATTACCTTATTGCTTTTGAAGAGCTGCATAAATTCCATTACAGGTATAACTTTCTTTCTTTTTCTTTTTTATGTTTTTTAACCAATTCTATCAATGATGATCATTTAAGTTTCTAATTGTTTACTCTTATAAATGAGACTTTTAGGGCATCTTTGCATATATTTCTTTGCATGTGTGTCCAATTATTTAAGTAAATTCATGGGAGTATTAGAGTAAATTCATGGGAGTACAATTGCTGGGGTGAAGGGTATTTTACAGATTTGATACACACTGGTAAATTATTTGTCAGTTAGGTTGTATTTATACTTCCATCAACAGTTTATGAGAATGCCTGTTTCTTCACAACTTCATCAATACTAGGTATTTTCAAACTTATAAATCTTTATTTGTGTGGTAAAGTAGCATAAGATAAAATCTTGCTGTTTCAACTTCCTTTTCTTTTATTACTACTTATTTTCGGTGCTTTTGATGTTTTTTTAGAAGCTCTACTTTTTGTTTTGTGAATTGTTTACCCATTTTTCCATAGGTTGTTCTGTCTTACTGTTTTACAAGGGCTTTTTGTGTAGGAAGGCTGTTTAACTTCTTATCATATATATTACAAAACTGTTTCCAGGTTTGCCATTCATCTTTTAAATTCATTTGTGATATTTTGAGGTATAGAAGTTTAACTCACCTTCAGTTCTATTGATCATTTCCTTTTATAGTTTCTGGCTTTTACACTTTGTTTAAAAAATCCTTAAATCAAAGATGATATAAATATTTACTTAAATTTTTAAAAATATGTGAAATTAATTTTTGTGCAAGAGACGAGGTGACTTTTTCACATTAACCAAGGGATCATTGCATTAATTACTCAATCATCTATCCAGAAAGAGCTTGTTCTTCCTCTTGTCCTCTCTCCTTTGCTCCCTCCCTTCCTTCCTTCCAACCTCTCTTTCTTTCAACAGAAAGCAGCTGTTCTCTTTTCTCTGCTCCTGTATTTCTGGAGGGAAATAGAGATTGGATGTCTAACTGAAAGAGAAAGAAATCAAGGAATGTAGCAATTCTGAACAGGTCCAGAAGTGCTGTTCAGCATTCTAGAATCTACCTTTTATAGTTCTAGTCTGCAACCTTGCCAATGACACCCAGATAAAAATAGACACTTTTGTAAGTAGACCAAGGTACTATACCTACTTAGTTTCTTGGTAGAGGTGAGAATAATCATTCAATTCTCTTAAGATTTGGGGGCATAATCCTGGTTATAATAGATTCATAACTTGGTGCCTGTCAGTGTTTAAAGAGAAAATAGACTCAGTGAAGCTCAAAGATTTATTTCTCCTTGAGTATATAATATTTTAAGTGATCCTATCAGGTTTCAATTTTTAAACTAATTTTCTCTTTTTAGGGCAGAACCATATAATTTTCCTCCTGCTTCCACTAAGTTCATACCCATCCCTTCAAAGTCTACTGTGGGCACTCAGACTGATTATCGGGATGCTGATGTTCAAACAGATCCATACTCTCCAGAATACCTAGTATGTCAGGACTCAATCCCTGAGCTCTTGACACTGGCTACTCTTACTTGGGGTGAGTTGGCAATTCTCTCGAATATTAGCAGATGATAGTACTGGTAACCATGCTTGCTGTTGAAATGATCCACAGTGTATAGTGCTGCTATTTAAAGTATCTTGCTGAGTACAACAACTTCATGGACTCACAATTTTTCTGATACTTTTGTTCAAACAGAGATATCCCCCTTTTATTGTAAGTGCTTTATTGTTCTGTATCCCTGAAGCTGAAGTTACATTTCAGCTCAGTCCAGGGTCATTTTGCTGACTGCTTACTTCTCTCTAACCTGTTACGTCTAGTGAATTAACTCCTCTTCACTGAGCAGTCATACTTCTTTACAGATAAACATTTTTTCATGTATAATACTGAATGTACACTCATATATATAAAAAATAATGTTATCTCAGTTTGCCAAAATATCTTACAATTTATCAAAGTTCCTTTACATTTTTTTTTCCCAGTTATTTTGGCCAAGGCCGGGTTTGAACCCCCACCTCCGGCATATGGGGCCGGTGCCCTACTCCTTTGAGCCACAGATGCCGTCCCTCCCTTACATTTTTATTGGATAATTTCTTTTATATTATCTCTGACATGCTAAATATCTTTCTGCCTCAGAAAATTACTCTTAGAATGTAATAAAATCTGGCATAGACCTGTATTACATGCAACTATAAAAATCAGTAAGAGATGGTACCTCTGGAAATTACTTATCTAATTGGCTTATCTAATTCACTTGATTGTAGCTGGAAAAACTGAGTACTGGAGAGGTTAATTACCTCCTAAAGGGCCACAGAGATTGTTCGTACACTGTAATGATTTTTATTAAAACGAAACTGCATCCCCCCTTGTAATGAATGAATTATCTGTGATCAAGTCTGCATTCTAGGCAATGCTGATGTCCATATCTGAGCTCTACTTTTGATTCTTGTTTCCTGTCTCATGTTATGAATCCATATTAAGCCTTCTCAACACCCACACTTTAAAGCAGTGGCTCTACTTTCAGGCCTAGATGGCAAATTAAAAATATACTTAAATCTTCCCTTTAGCGCTCTGAATACATAAAGAAAAAAGAAAAAAACAATAGATTTAGTAGCCACATTTAAAAATCAAGGAAGAAAATATTCCTAAGAGAGAAATGGAGATTTTTTTCTTAAAAGAAAGAAATAGCTAGGAACGTGTGCTGGGCTTGTGAATGGCAGGGAGCCAGATCCAACTTACCTGCTCACACTGGCAAGGCCAGAACCTTTCTCCTTCACATAGGTGGGGCTGAAGCCTGGTGCCTGCTATTTTAAGATTATACCCAGAGCCGAGTCAGGCCCTCCCGCCAGGGGCCTTGGACTGTACCTTGTCTATGATAGTTAGCATTAAGCTGCAGAAGGACCAGAGCTTCACTCTGGAATCAGAAATGCTTCACTAGGCAAAAAACTTTATCTGGTGCCCTGCCCTAGGCAGAAATGAGATGAAGGTCAATAAAAGCCTCTATGACTCAGGCCTACTCCTACCATTTGTGGAGCCCTGGGGCTCATAGGGAGACCCACGTGTCACATGTATAGGTATTTTAAAATTATAAATCAGGCCAGTTGTGATGGCTTAGGTCTGTAATCCTAGCCCTCTGGGAGGCCATGGCGTGAGGACTGCTCAAGGCCAGAAGTTCAAGCCTGAGCTGAGCAAGAGCATTACCCCATCTCTACAAAAATAGAAAAATTAGCCGGGTATGGTGGGGGCACTTGTAGTCACAGGTACTCAGGAGGTTGAGCATGCACTTTACCTTAGGTGACAGAGCAAGACTCTGTCTCAAAATAGTGATAATAATAATAAATCAAGCTAATATTCCTTAAGTAAAATATGTGCTTTTTTCTCACAAATACATCTTTATAACAACTTAAAAAGACAAGTTTAAATTTCAAATTCTTAGTCCTTGGGATTCCATGCTGACATATGGTGGCATGGCTTGAGCCTGCAGGTTGACTCCCTGCTCTCTGCCCATGCTGGCGCTGTTCTGCAGTGTGAGGGGCCTGTCACACACACATGTAATTACCCCAGCTCTCTTAGCCATCCTTGGTTCACGCGTACCTACAAAGAGCTGCCATTTGGCCACACCTTGGGCTGCGGGGTGAGTGAATAGCACCATATAGAATACCCTCAGGAATCTGAATCTTGAGAAGAGGCTTGCATAGACTTTGGAAGCATGCTTGGGGCCATTTGTGCAAGGATTTTCAGGTCTCTGAGGGTGGAAATAGCTCCACAAGGGCATGGCCCCTTGGATTCCTCTTATGGTGATGGGCAGGGCACTAAAGAATGAGGCCAGGAGCAAGTCTCTCCTGTCTTGTCAAAGGCTGCTACTGACCCAGGTGCACATGAGGGAAACCTGCAGCTGGTCTCAGCCCAAGAACCGCAAAGCACCCTAGGGGCAGGGACCCCAGGAGTAATCCACAAAATTAAAAGAAATGGAAAAATAAATTTCAGGGTAAATGAAGCAAATGGAGCCATCTATAAAGAATTTAGGAAATACTTTTTATATTCTCAAAGAGATAAGAGGGAAATAGCAACACTGAAAACAATAATGGGAGCCATGAAAAAGAACCAGGGGTGATCGTTAGGAGAGAAAACTAAGCTTGATAGAAAATGAATTTAATAGTAGAATAGATAGAGCTGAAGAGCAAATTAGTGAAATAACAGATTAAAGGGAGACATATTCTAGGATGTGACACACAGAGGTAGAACAAGATAAAGGAAAGCCACAAGGAATAGGAAATTAAGAATAGGGAGAACGTTATGAGAAGCAATTCAAGAGAAGGTTATGGGGCTTGGCACTCATAACACAGTGGTTATGGCGTTGGCCACATACACCTAGGCTGGCGGGTTCGAACCCAGCCTGGGCCAGCTAAAACAACAATGACAACTACAACAACAAAAAAAATAGCCAGGTGTTTTGGCGGGTGCCTGTAGTCCCAGCTACTTGGGAGGCTGAGGCAAGAGAATCACTTAAGCCCAAAGAGTTTGAGGTTGCTGTGAGTTGTGATGCCATAGCATTCTGCTGAGGGTGACATAGTGAGACTCTGTCTTAAAAAAAAAAAAAAAAAAAAAAAAAGATGGTAATGGCTGAGAATTTCCCATAACTAAAGAAAGACATGAGCCTCCACAATGACAAATTGCATCTAATACCAAGCAGGAAACCCTTTAAAAATTCATACCTACTAAAAAAAGAAAAAGAAAAAAATGTAAAAGTTATTAAAGAGAAAAGTCAGATTACCCACAAAGGAAAAAAAATTGTAATATTATCTTAAAGATGCTGTGGGAAAATGATTGCAAACTTAGAATTCTTTTACCAAACTATCATTCAAAAGTGAAGCTAAAATAAAGACATTTTCATACATAATAAAAGTATCTATCACATAGAATATTGTTAAGGGTTAGGTAAATTCCTTTATATAATGTGCTTATACCTACGTTCCAATAATTTCATTCCTAGCTACAGACCAAAGAAATGTCTATATTTGTCACAATTCTATTAACAGAAATGCACGTGTGTGTTCATTAAAAGACATGTAGAAGAATACTCATAGAAGCACTGCCCATGGGGCAGCGCCTGTGGCTCAAAGAGTAGGGTTTGGCCCATATGCCAGAGGTGGCGGGTTCAAGCTCAGCCCCGGCCAAAGACTGTAAAATAAATAAATAAATAAATAAAATAAAAAAAGCACTGCCCACAATAAATTCTAAGTGAAAACAACCCAAATGCCCTTCAACCATAGAATGGATGGGTAAATTATAATATATTCACACAATGGAATGCCACATAGTAATGAGAATGAAGTACAACTGCACATAACCACACGAGCAAATCTCATATATTAACAGTGAACAAAAGACGTCAGATACAAGGGTACCTGTCTGTGATTCTATTTACATAAACCTCAAAACCAGTGAAAACTAAAGTGATATATTGGGAATGAGATGGTGCTACCCTTCGGGCAGGTAGTGCCTGGGAAGCAAGTATGATGGGCAGGTTAGGGTAGACCTCTAGGAATAGTCCACTCCTTGATCTGGGTGCTGATTATGTGACATGTTCATTTTTGCACCTTTTTGCATGTATGTTATACATTGATAAAATTTTATATAAGTGCAAAATTAATGACACAATGAAAACAATGACACTGTAAAGCACTGAGGAAAAAATGAGTGCATGTGATGGGTCAAGAATTGTTCCAAGTGTCTTACATTTTTTTTTTCTTTTTGAGACGGAGTCTCATTCTGTCACCCTGGGTAGAGTGCCATGGTGTCACAGCTCATAGCAACCTCAAACTCTTGGGCTCAAGTGATCCTCTTGCCTCAGCCTTCTGAGTAGTTGAGACTATAATTGTCCACCACAAGGCCCAACTATTTATTTTAGAGATAGGGTCTCGCTCTGATTCAGGTTGGTCTTGAACTCCTAAGCTCAGTCAATCTACCCACTTTAGCCTCGAAGAGTGCTAGGATTATAGGTGTGAGCCACTTTGCCTGGCTAATACAGAAATAAAAATTACTCAAAAGAAATGATCATTACCACCATAATTTTTTTGATAAAGATTAATATTATAGCCAAACCTCTTGCAGGAAGCATTAAGGAAAAGGAGGATGCAAATAAAGAGAATTGGGACTGAAAGGGGGACTAAACAATTTAAGAATTATAAGAGAATCCTGGGAATATCTTTTGTCATATATTTTAAAATGTAAGTACATTATACAGTTTTAAAGAAAGTGCAGATTTCTAAGTTGGTTTCAAGAATAATGCAAACCACATGGCAGAATAACTATAGATATTGAGTTGGTTAAAAGAAAAAAGATCTTTTTAAGAGCACTAGGCCTAAACAGTTTTATAGGTACATTTACAACTCCTTCAAGGAACAGATAAACTCTGATTTATGAAAATTCTTTCAGCAAAGACAAAAGAATAAAAGCTAATTTCTTCATTTTATGAGGCTAGTATAACTTTGATTTGAAAACTGAATAAAGACAGTATAGTCATCTCTAGGTAACCATGGGGGATTTGTTCCAGGACCCACGCCCAGCCAGATACCAAAATCCATGGGTGATTAAGTCCCTTATATAAAATGGTGTAGTATTTGCATATACTACAATCCTACTACATAGGATTTTACATCCTCTTGTAAACTTTAAACCATCTCTAGGTTTTTTATAATACCTAATACAATATAAATGATATGTAATTAGTTGTTACACTGTACTGTTCAGGGAATGACAAGAAGATAAATCTGTGCATGTCAAGTACAGATGCAATTAAAAAAATATTAATAGTTGGTTGGTGCTTTTCAGTCTGTGAAAAACATGTTCTCCACAGATGCAGACCTCTCTGTACAGAGTCCAACTGTACTGGTAAGGAAAATTACAGACCAATCTCATATACAAAGAAATATGCAAAAAATTCTAAAGAAGATACCGTCAATCAAACCTTGCTGTATTTTAAAAAGGTGACTTATCATAACCAAGTGGGTTAATCAGAGAAATTCGTGTTTGTTTCAATATCAGAAAACTAACCATTGTAATTTACCATTTTAAAAGAAAATAAAGGAAGAATGCTCCCTGGGTGCAGAAAAAGTATTTGATAGCATCCGATGCTCATGGATATGGATGAGCATCGGATGCTATAAAGTACTATTTAGTATTTGGTACTATTTAGAGTTCATATCATATCATGGATGCTATGATATGAACTCTAAATAAACTGAGAGCAGAAAGAAGCTTTAGAAACTTAACATAGAGTATCTACTACAGCTTTTGATAAACTTAATACTAAAAGTGAAACTTTGGAAGCTTTGCCCTTAAAGAAAAAGACACCACCCTCATTAAGATTCTTAATTAGCTACATAGAGAAGACCCTATCCCAGAATTTATCAAGCGGGGCTATAATCCTCTCCACCCAGAGACATTTGGAAGTATGGTGGCATTTTTGCATGTAATAATGATAATGCTTAGTTAGAAAATAAAATAAATAATTTATCAGAACTACAAAGAGTGTTTAACAAAGTAGCTGAATGTGAAATCAACATACAAAGATCAGCGACTTTTCTCTATAAGAACAATATCCAGTTAGAAAAATTATTGAAAAACATCACGTTCACAGTAGCAACAAATAACAAAGTACCTAGGAAATCACTTTATAAAAACATGTGCAAGGCTTTTATGGTGAAAATTATAAATTGTTTTTTAAGCATATAAAGATTAGATTTAAGAAAGAGACACATCATGTTTATTAATGACAAAACTCATCCTTGAATAGACATGATTTCCCCTCCACATAATTTAGACCTTCAAGAAATTCTAATCCACGTCCTTACTCCCAATATAACTGTGCCTGGGTAGATTAGCAACTTGCCTCTTCTTTTCCCAGAAATTATACAAAAGCAACAAGAACAACAAAACTCCCACAAACTCTATTTTCAGTGAAACTAAAAAAAATGTATGTAATCCATGAACTACTAAATATTTGTAAGGGCTGCAAAAAGCAGCTGAGATTAGGCATATGCCAGGTGGGAGGAAGTGAGGAAGCATGGACCGTGGGAGGGGAACCATCGGCATCTCAGAAGGCAGGAGCAAAAATATACGTCAGAGGGTAAATTTAGCAATATTCAGAATTAAAAATGATCATATTTTATGATCTAGCTGCTAGACTCTAGCATTTCCACTTTTAAGAATCCTAGAGAAACTCACATATGGGTACAGAGAGACCAGTACAAGAATGCTTGTTGCAGCATTACGTGTAATGAAAAGATTAGAAGCAATCTAAATGTCCATTTGAGAAGACAGCTTAAATCATCTACATATGGCTAGGTCCCCCAAACAAAGCTGAGCAAAAAAAGCAAGTTACTGAATGGTACCTACAGTTTAATACCACGTATGTAACTATTAAACAAAAAAAACTATATTTTGTTTATATATATTCCATTTTTAGTTCCTATTTATTTTTATTAGAGAGGGAATATACTGTAACATGTAGGGACTCAAGGCTCAGATTGCCATTTCAGATCCTGATTT
This sequence comes from Loris lydekkerianus, assembly GCA_963574355.1. NCBI lineage: Eukaryota > Metazoa > Chordata > Mammalia > Primates > Lorisidae > Loris > Loris lydekkerianus. The sequence goes on along the minus strand of CAUYPK010042418.1, from coordinate 717 downwards.
CCAGCTATAACCTTGTATAGGTTACTTAACCTCGTAGGTCTTCAGTTTCTTCAATTTTGAAGTAGGGATAGTTGGGCTGGGTGGGGTAGCTCATGCCCATAATCCTAGCACTCTGGAGGAGTTCAAGACCAGCCTGAGCTAGAGTGAGACCCTGTCTTTAAAAATAGCCAGGAGATGTGGCGGGCGCCTATAGTCCCAGCTACTTGGGAGGCTGAGGCAAGGGGATTGCTTGAGCCCCAGAGTTTGAGGTTGCTGTGAGCTATGAGGTCATAGCACTTTACCAAGGGCAACAAAGTGAGATTCTGTCTAAAAAAAAAAAAAAGAAAAGAAAAACTAGGATACTTGTTTTTATTAATTAAATGTTCTAATTAAATGAATTAGAAACAGTGTTTGGCATATTTTAAATGCTTAAGTAATGTTAGTTTTTATTAGTTTTATAAGTCATAGATACATAACTCTGTATATAAAATATTAAGAATCACTACAAGTGGAGCCCAAGCTTGCTTTCTGACTTTACTTTGGAAGAAAGGAGAAGAGAATAGGGTTCAATGTGGTTAAAAGAACATCAACTTTATTTTTTTTTATTTTTTTATTTTTTTTGGAGTTTTATTTATTTTTTTTTTATTGTGGAGAAGGGGCAGGGAAAGAAGGCGGGGGAAGAGGTGAGTGACAGGGTCGGGCCAGTGGCATGGTACCACATTGGCTGTATCTAGGTAG
>CAUYPK010042417.1:0-12852 GCA_963574355.1 Loris lydekkerianus | reverse complement strand
AGTTTCATGTCTTAAGTTTAAATCTTTTATCCAGTGAGAGTCTATCTTAGTTAATGGTGAAAGGTGTGGGTCTAGTTTCAATCTTCTACAGGTTGCCAGCCAGTTTACCCAGCACCATTTGTTAAATAGGGAATCTTTTCCACATTGAATGTTTTTGATTGGTTTGTCAAAGATCAAATAACGGTAAGTAGCTGGATCCATCTCCTGGTTCTCTATTCTGTTCCAGACATCTACTTCTCTGCTTTTGTGCCAGTACCATGTTGTTTTGATCACTATTGATTTATAGTACAGTCTTAGGTCTGGTAGCGTGATTCCTCCTGCTTTGTTTTTATTTCTGAGTAATGTTTTGGATATTTGAGTTTTTTTCTGATTCCATATAAAACGAAGTATTATTTTTTCAAAATCTTTAAAATAATGACAATGGAGCTTTTCTAGGAATTGCATTAAAATTATATATTGCTTTGGGTAGTATAGACATTTTAACGATGTTGATTCTTCCCAGCCATGAGCATGGTATGTTTTTCCATTTGTTAACATCTTCAGCTATTTTTTTTTTTTCTTAAAGTTTCTTAGTTCTCTTTATAGAGATCTTTCACATCCTTTGTTAGATAAACTCCCAAATATTTCATCTTCTTTGGCACTACTGTGAAAGGAATAGAGTCTATGACTGTTTTTTCGGCTTGGCTGTTGTTGGTATATATAAAGGCGACAGACTTATGGGTGTTGATTTTGTAGCCTGAGACATTGCTGTATTCCTTGATCACTTCAAAAAGTTGTGTAGTAGAATCCCCATTGTTTTCCAGATATACGATCGTGTCATCTGTGAAGAGTGAAAGTTTGATCTCTTCTGACCCTACGTGGATACCTTCTGACCCTACCGTGCAATATCCCAGAGGTTCTGATAATTCGTGTCTTCATTGTTGTTTTGTTCCAAAAATTTGGTGATTTCCTTCTTAATTTCGTCTTAATCTCACTTCAGCATAAAATTATTTAGCTTCCATGTTTTTGTATTGGTATGCAGATTCCTATTATTATTGAGTTCAACTTTTATTCCATGATGGTCTGAGAAGATACAAGGAATAATTTCTATTTTTATAAATTTTCTGAGGTTAGATTTGTGGCCCAGGATGTAGTTGATTTTGGAGTATTTTTCATGGGCTGATGAGAAGAATGTGTGTTCCATTTTGTTGGGTTGAAATGTTCTGTAGATGTCTGTTAAGTACACATGTTGAATGGTTAAGTTTAAATCTAAGATTTCTGTGCTTAGCTTCTTTTTGGAGGATCTATCCAGCACTGGTAAAGGCGTATTAAAATCTCCAACTACTATGGAACTGGAGGAAATCAAGTTGCTCATGTCTGTTAAAGTTTCTCTTATAAATTGAGGTGCATTCTTGTTGGATGCATAAATATTAATAATTGAAATCTTATCGTATTGAGTACATTCCTTTAACAAATATGAAGTGTCCATCCTCATTCTTCCTTATTTTGGTTGGTTTAAAGCCTATTGCATCTGCGAATAGGATTGCAATGCCTGCTTTTTTCTGCTTTCCATTTGCCTGCAGTATAGATGACCATCCCTTCACCTTGAGTCTATATTTGTCTCTTAATGTAAGGTGAGATTCTTGTATGCAGCAGATATCTTGGCTTGAGTTTTTGTATCTAGTCAGCCAACCTGTGCCTCTTTAGAGGACAATTTAAACCATTCACATTAATTGAGAATATTGATAAGCCTTTCGAGAGTCCGGTGGACATTTTTAATCCTTTTGCAACTATGTTAGTTGGAATTTGATCAAAATTTTCTGGGTGGGTTTATTTTTGTGGTGGAGGATGATGATGGTCTTTATGGAGGATAGGTCTGAGAATATCCTGTCGAGCTGGTTTAATTATGGCAAATTTCTTCAACATGTGAATGTCATTAAAGTATTTAATTTCTCCATCATAAATGAAACTCAGTTTAGCTGGGTACAGGACCCGGGGTTGAAAGTTGTTTTGTTTTAGATTAAAAGTCGATGACCATCCTCTTCTAGCTTGAAAGGTTCTCAGCAGAGTGATCTGCAGTTATTCTAATATTCCTCCCTTTTTAGGTTATGGTTTTCTTTCATCTGGCTGCTTACAGAATTTTCTCCTTCATATTAACTTTAGTGAATTGATTATGATGTGTCTAGGGGATGTCTTATTTGGTTTGTGTCATCCTGGAATTCTGAAACTGCTATCTGAGTTTCGGAACCTCTTGGCATGTCTGGAACGTTCTCCTTCATAATCTCATGGAGAAGAGACTCTGTGCCTTGTGAAACCACTTCATTGCTTTCTGGGATCCCTATATGATGAATATTGGTTTTCTTCAAATTATTCCAGAGCTCTCTGAGTGAGTGATCTTTTTCTACCCTCCATTTCTCTTCCTGTTTGAGAGTTTGGGAGCGTTCAAAAGCTTTGTCTTCAGTGTCAAAAATTCTTTCTTCTGCTTGCTCCATTCTGTTATTTGGGGATTTTACTGTGTTTCTCAGATCTTTGTGGGCTCCAACTTCCTGTCTCAATGTGTCAAAATCTTTGCTCATTTGGTCTTTGAATTGGTTGAATTCTTGAGACATCTTTTCAGTTACTGCTTGGAGTTCTAATTTAATCTTATTTGCTATCCAGATTCAGAATTCGATTTTTGACATCTCAGCTATTTGTGCATGGGATCTTGTGCTGTGTCTGCCCCATTGTTCTTTGGGGGAATTGATCTACTCTGATAATTGATATTGCCAGAGTATTTCCATTGAGATTCATTGATTTCATCTCATGATTGTTTTACACAGTTGCCTCTAGCCAACCAACCTTCCGGAGGTGTCTCTCCAAGATTATACCTCCACCGGATCACTCTGTTGTTCCTGGATCTTTGTAGGGAGTGACCCTGTTTGGCTCCTCTGGATCTGCCTCAGCCTAGGAGTTCTGGTTGTGCGAGCAGCTCCAGTGTGTGACACACCTGGATCCAGCAACTGGGCGGGCAGGGGTACACAGGGTTCTGGGAGTGCCTGGCTTCCAGTGACTTTGGCACAGAGGTCCCAAGGCTCCATCAGTCTCTGGCCAGAAAAAGGGCTCTGCCTAGAGGTAGGGCAGGTTCCAGAGGGCACGTGGCGACCAGAGTCCCTGGCCAGATGAGGGGGCAGCCAGGGAGAGTACAGTAGGAAGGATGCGTGGTTGCGCGGCTCACGGAGTTCCTGGTCATGGTGTGCAGAGGCCCAGTGTGTGCGCCTCGTGGGTTGTGGGTCATGGCACTGCTGGTACAAAATTCCAGGCTGGTGCCGATCGCCAGTCGGAGCACAGTTCTTCCAGACGCGGTCGCAGTGCAGCTCTTCCGGAGGTACGGTGGGCGCTGATAGCTAGTTGTGTCCTGGTGCAGTTGTTACGGAGGTCCGGGGTGGCCAACTGTCTCAGCAGCCTGCTAGCCTGTCTCCACTTCCCCAGACCCCAGGTTACTGACATTCTTAAAGTTTTGACATTGTTTTTGATATTGAAAATTTTATAAAAGTGAACATAAGTATAGATATATATTAACATACTCCTTGTTCCTCAACTCATATATGTCCCGTGTTTGGTTCCAGTGGTTATCATTTTAGCAAAGTGAGTTTCAGGTCTGTTTGTTAATTTTGTTCTTTTTAAAACAATTTTAATTGGATATAATCATTGTGAAAATTAATTTCTCTGTCAAAAAGTAGATTTTTAAAACATGTTAGAGTTTTAGTTCTCTCTTTTATTTTTTGCCAACTTAACCATTTTTAACTGTATATTTTAGTAGTGGGGAAATATTCACGTTGTTGTACAGTGATAGTTTTTCTTAAATGGGATGTAATTTATGGACTGATGTAGCCTTCCTGAAGCCTCGGCTTCACATTGATTCTACCTTATTCTTCTCTCTCCAGAATCTGTATCGATTTGAGGGCACTGGGTTTTCAAATATCCCTCAACTTATAGAGCATCACTACACAACAAAACAGGTCATCACTAAGAAATCAGGGGTGGTTCTGCTGAATCCTGTTCCTAAGGTAAGTGCATATATTCTTTCTTCATTTTATTTGTTTTAAAAGAATACTTGGTGAGTTAACATTTTCTTCAGTAAATAAAGTTCTTAAATTATTTGCTAGTAGTTTAGAAACAAAAGGTTTTGTGATTAAGTCTAGTACTAATATAATTGAAGCATGGAATTTCCTTCATGGGAAATTTTATTAAAATGAGCTGCCTTTTTTATTCAGTATTTGCTAGGATACACATGACCTAGGGTTTTTTATTTTTTTCTTTCTCAGTTTCTTGTGTTGTTTTTTTTTAAAGATTTGCAGCTTTTGTTTACTTTGTCAGGTTCATACTTTGAAAGGTTCAGGTTATAAAGGATTGTAATTTGTAGGGGTTATAATGCAAAGTGTCCAGTAATTAGGAATGTATTAGAATTTAACTTTAGATATTTATAATGTATTGTAAGATATCAGAACTTTTGTAAGCTATGCTACTCTACAAAAGCAGTAAATGATAACTTCCGTATGTGAATCGGGTTGCTGGATGAGATATTGCTTTAGTTCACTTTACCTCTAAGGTCTATCCCAGAGCACGTTACCTTCATGTACTTTAAGAGATCTGTGAGGGGGGAATGGGTATGGGGAAAGTTGGCATTTTTAAGCTAAAACCTTTGGGGCTTACCCCAAAGTGCGGTAGTGGTGCTGACTTAGCTTTTGAGTCCTTACCACGTTTCAGTAATTGGCCTGGATGGCATGAGTCCTTTCCCTTGGGGCGAACGCAAACAGCTGTGCAGAAATAGGAACACCATAATGTTTGATAGGTTAATCTTTGCTGATTTGATTTCTATTTATCTAGGGATGGCTTTTAATTTGAAGTAAGTGTCAGTTCCAAGAATGCTAGTGTGTAATCTGGATTTAGCTAATTGGAAATTTAAAAAAAAATTATATTTCCCTTTGTGAGTCTAGAAAATAATGTCTATATTTGTACTAATTCTTCACTGACGAGCTAAGCTTTACTATTTCTCTGGCAAGATTTTGACAGTTTGTTGCTAAACATTTTAATTTTCCAGCTAAGGAATTGGCCTTCTTGAACAATTTTTGTAGAATTTTGTAATTGGCTTATTTGTTAACATTTTTTCTATTCATTTTTTTTTTTTACCACCTTAATTACCAAAACCATAAAAATAATCTCCTTAGTGGGTTGTCACATTTTTTTCTCTAGCAAAAAAAGAAAAAGCTTTTGTAAATGAGTGCTGTCATTTTGCAGAATTCTAAGTAACCTATTCTCATTGCTTTATTTACTATTTGCACACCAACTACTTGCAAATGTATATTTCTAAATCAGATCTATCTTTCCCCAAACTCAGATTTTTCTACTTTTTAACTCAAACTGGGTTTATCATCTTTAACTGTAAAATTTGTCTTCCTTTTTTTGAAGTACTACCATGATGTACCTAGCTTCTCAAGCCACAAACCAAGGTGTCATCTTTGACAACTCTTTTTTTCATCATCATTGCCCTCCCTCCGGCATTTTAAGTATAAGAGTTTTGTATACTCAATTGTGGTTGTGGAAGTATGAACTTCAATTCCAGTATATGCTAGCATGAATAAAATTTAGTGTGAGAAGATACTTTTTACCTAGGATAGAAAAGGCAAGATATACAACTAGGATTTCAGAGATGTGGTTTGTGTTTGGTTTTGGTTTGTTTTGAGTCAAGTTCTCCTTCTGTTGCTTGGACTGCAGTTCAGTGGTGTCATCTATCCTCACTGTAACCTCATTTTCCTGGGTTCAAGTGATCCTCCTGTCTCAGATACCTGGATAACTGAGACTACTGGTGTGGAACTATGCCAGGCTAATTATTTTCTATAGAGATGTGGTTGTGCTAAGTTGCCCAGGGTGGTCTCGAATTCCTGTTACCTCAAGCTATCCTCCAGCCTTGGCTTCCCAAAATGCTAGGATTACAGATGTGAGATCTGCCTGGGTTTCGGAAATATTGATGCCCCATTCCTCTAGCCAGCCAGAGATTTGCATTGTCTACAGACTTAGCTAAATCTAAATAGAGAGACTAAAGATAGGAAAGAAAGAAATAACAATGCAGACATAGGCTTGAGTAGTATTATATACTTTCAAATAAAGCTATAGTCCTCACTGTGTAAAATTTTCTATAAAATGAACCTCAATAATAGATGAGATTCTAATTTCTTCAACCCCCATCACTGTGGAGTTGATTATCCAATCACTTAATAACATTAGCTATGAAAATAAATGTTTACTGGAAGCTATAGAAGAGTAAAGGCCTATATGTGATGGTTTTATGGGGTGGAAATGAAAGTTTATCTGGCAGTCTGTTAACCTGATCTAAAGTACTGGTATTTAAAATATACAAATCATTATCTCAGTTTGTTATAAATATTGTTATACACTTGATTTAAAGAATTGTTATTCTTTTTGAAAAATCACAAAGCAGAGATTGTGAAAGATAACTTTTCTGTATGAATAGAGAGCGCATTGATATGGATCTTGTTATGGTGGTATTGTTAAATATCTTCCTTTGAATTATTTGTATTCCTATAACTGAATCTATTTCTTGATTTAATTTGTGTGAAAAGTTAATGTCTTTGACTATGTAGTGTGCTATAAAATATCTAATTTCCATCTTGCTCGACTTCATTTTTAGCCTACATAAAGAATTTCACTTTTGTATCAATACAATTTCTATTGGCTATTTATTTTTACTCTTACCCATGAAATTGCCATAAAGCCTTCCTAGAGGACACAGGGGCTAAAGCAGTCCCTTTCTTATTTTCGTATCCTTATGCATATATCCTTGGAAGTACAGGAAACTAGACAATCAATGTTAGGGAAATTATTTAACTTTCTAACGGTAGTAAAACTAGTGGGTGTCTGAGCCCATCCTTTACCTTCTACTGGCTGACTTTTCTTACACTGCCTCCCAAACACTGTATAAAAGATATGGAAGGCAGAAGGTATTATCGGACACTCATTATTATCATCCTTATGTTAGTAAACACATTGTTTGTAGTCTGTTTTTTGCTTAATTAACTTTCTGCTCAAATGTCACAACATCAGAGAGGCCTTCTCATACTATCATGTATAAAATAACACATCATGCCTTTGTGCTCCCCTTTTCTTCTTTCCCTTTCTTAATTTTTCTTTGTCATGTTTATGTTATGACATTATATTATAAGATAAATATTTTTTCTTTAAAATATTTCTTTCTGAAACAGAGTCTAACTCTGTCAGTATGGTTAAAGTGCAGTGGTTTCATCATAGCTTATTGTAATCTTTAACTCCAGAGCTCAAGCAATCTTCCTGCCTCAGTATCCCAAGTAATTAGGAATATAAGCATACATCAGACACCCAGCTAATTTCTTTTTTTATTTTTTGTAGATTCAGGGTCTTGCTGTTGCTCAGGCAGGTCTCAAACTCCTGCCTCAGCCTCCCAGAGTACTAGGATTACAGGATGAGCCACTGTGCCTGGCTGTATGATATATTTTAAATCATTTGTCTACCCAAGTGAAATGTAAGTTCTGTATAGCCAGCATTGTATTTAACACTTAGTGCAGCTCTATCCTTAGGATCTTGAAGAGTATTGGCCTGGAGTAGGTATTTAACACATATTTATTGAAGGATTGGATGTACTGAGTAATTACTAGGAGCCCTCATATATTTGTATGAAAAAAAGAATTATTATTGATCACATACATAATATAATATTATTATTGCTATTAACTCCATAAAATATTGTGAATGGTAAGCTGATGCATGAAATGGTAAATGACTTGGCTGAGATAACATAACTGATAAAAGGCAGAGCTGGGATTTGAGCCCATGTTTTTAACCACTCTTTATTTTATTTGTCTAGATTGTAGAATCTAGACTTTAGAGGCTATAATAAACTGCTTATTTAAATGGATATGAATGTGGGTTTAAGGGAAAGAATACTCTGTATAAAATGTTAAATTGAAAAATATTTTGGCATATCCAAAATGATAAATTTCTATAAAAAGAAAATCATTAAATAGTAATATTGAGGAGGCAGAGATGGGATTTAAGATAAAATATAAGGTTTGGTTAAATCTGTGTAAGAAAGATGTCTAGTTAAACATTTTACTGTAAAAGTTATTTGCTTTGTTAATGTTAATAGTTTAATTTCCATTCAGAATTGTCTTTCTAAATGGAAATTAAAGTAAACAAATGAGCACAAGTTAGGCAGAAAGCCATTAATTGTAAGCTGACACCTGGCTTAAATCAGATTACTGTGGTTTTTTACTAGAGTTTGATATAAATTGCCAAATATTAGAGGTAGATTGTTGAGAGGAGAACAGATCTCTTTGTGGCCAAAACTAACTTGTGGGGAGACAGGTCTGTGGCATCACCATTTTGTGATCGTCAGACACTGCAACTAAGAGCAGTTCGTAGGAGAGGAGGAAGCTACACCCTGCATTGGGTGCTCTGTTCATATATTCAGTCTCAGATGACTTACGGACTATTTATTTTACCTTATGCTTAATTAATACAGGATAATATCAATATTCAGATATTGCTTCAAATATTACTGTTTAATGCTCTTTTAGATCAGTGAATTAGGTCTGTTGAGATTGGAAAAGCATGAAAATTAAAAAATGTTCCCCTTAGGAAACGCATCAGGAATATGTAAGTCTTCATATGGGCTTTGGATCTGGGCCAAGAAAATCCAATTGTAAATCCCAGATTTACCACCATTGCTGAACCACCTTAGGCAACCCAGCCTCCTAGCCTCATCTATGGCTTATAGTAACACCACTTGTGAAGATCAAGTCAGAAAATCTCTATAGCTGTGTGTTTTTTATTTAAAAACTTTTTTTCATGGGACAAATAAATCAGAACATAAATCAAATTAGGAACATTTGAAATTGTGAAGGAAGAAAAATATTTATTGAGTGCTTAGTCTGTTGAAAACACTCTGCCTATATCATTTCATTAATTTTTTTCAGCAACTGTACATCAAGTGTAAATATTTTATCTCCATTATTAGGTGACGAAATGATAATTTATCCTAAATTATATTGCTGGTAAATTTCAGAGTTGTTATCTGAAACTGATTCTGTTCCATTCATCTTTTTACTACAACTCCAGCTAGCATCAATTGTAATCCATACTTTCTCAATAATGTCAATAATTTAACAATAACTTTTTTCTATGTTCCAATATTCTAATACTGAGATGTAATAGTGAACTTGACAGTTATGGTCCCATGTCTCATGAGAGTCTAGCCAAGATATGGTGTGTTGTCCTGAAGGAAATGCAGAGTGATATGTGAGTATTTAGCCTCCATTTAGGATAGTCGGGGTCAAATTGAGCTTAGACTTTAGGCAACTTGCTCTACTTAATAATGTAACAGAAGCCTACCACAGTACATTTAACACCTATATTGATGTTTAGGTTTTTAAAAATCTCATCTTCTACCAGCAGATATTTTGAGGAAAAGCAGTGTTAATCTCAAAAAATTAATACACATTAGAGACCACTAATGTTCCATAAGTAGTAATCCCTCAAGGATATTACACCTGTAAGCCTACCTCAGACTAACATAAATAATCCTGATATTTTTAGTCTGAGAAAGGAGACAGAGTTTCAGTAACAAGTCTGCCTATCCTATTAATATTTGAAGGATGATGGCAATAGGCAGATGAGGCCTATTAAAAGAATAAGTCATTAGAATGGTTAATGCTGGTTGAAAGGCAGGATTTCATATTACAGCATAAACATTGCCTGATGTGTATCATTTCATCATTTTAAAATATGTACTGTAGCTTACATGTGCATGGACTTTGGAAAGCCTATAGAAATGTACAAGAAAATGTCTAAGATTTCTGATATGAAGTTGACTGCATAAATAGCATCTCCTCTGCTTTCTATTGGTGACCATAGAGCAGCAAAAAGAGAACAACAACAAAATTTAGAAATACATAAACTGTATTTTTTATGAAACTAAGAGGAATATATATAAAATATACTTCAGAGTATATCTTAAGGTTGTACAAAAGCCACATAGTACAAAGTTAAGAGAACATGTGATCAAGAAATCAAGAACCGGGCTGCACTAGATTTCACCACACTCTAGCAAAAATACTTGCTCAAGGTGAGGAATTCACCTTGAAGTTCTACTGCTATATTTTTGGCTTGCAACAGTGGATATGCGAAAAGAATGAAGGGAATAAAAACTTATATAATGTTTTAAGTGATTAACAGCCAAAGTTTCACTTTAAGGAAAATTCAGAGCCATAAATTTAGTTAAGCATCTAACTCAATAAATTAGGGAAAATAACATCTCTAATTAAATCAAAAGACAGCAAAAGAAAGAAATGAGTAAAGATAAAAGTATAAAAGAATGAATTAGAGAAAAGAAAAAAAAAATATAGCAGCTACTTTTAAAAAATCAATAAATATTTAAAACACTAATATAAATAAGAAAAAACCCATACTGCAAAAGGATGAATGCCTTTAATATGTAATGAGCTACTGGAAATTGATAAAATAAAGACAAACAACCAAACAGAAAAATTGGCAATGGTAGTTTAAAAAATAGAAATATGAATGTCTTTTAAAGATATTAAATGTGATTAACTCCATACTCAGTAGTGAAATAAAGAGAAATCACAACTAGGTTGAAATTTTTTTTGTCTATCAAAATAACATAAACTTAAATTTAGTAATTTACTTTCTTGACAACAATGTTAATAAAAATTCCCTTTGATTCTTTGCTGTTGAGAGAATAAATTCCAATAATAAGAGGAAAAACTGTAGGAGACAATTTGCCAAAATCTGTCAAAGTTGTAAAATGAATATACCTTTGATTCAGCAATAACATTTGCATAGTTTTTCATTTAGTAATATTTTTGGGTGTATAAAATAGTGTCAGTGTAAGGTTAGTCACTACAGATTGTTTATAATATTACTAGACTAGAAACAATTGACAGTGTCAATAGTTAAATAAATTACGGCATGCTATCCAATGGAGTCTTGTGAGTCCAGGCACTTCCCATGTGCTGACTAAAGAGTACAAGATAGGTTAGAAAAAGGAAATAAGCTGCAAGGAGTTTAGTTTATGTTACCTTATGTATAAAAAGCATGGACATAGGAGATTATATGTCTGAATTTCCCTTTATATGATAAAGAAACTTAAAAAAATAAACAAGAAACTAAGAGGTCACATGTTTGGGAAGGGTGTTGAAATTGGTAGCAGAATTTTAAGGCAAACTTTTTCCTTGTTACAGTTTACATAAAAAAAAACTTTTAATACTGTGAATGTATTACTCATTCAAAAATTAAATTAAAAACATTTAATGGCATCCAACTCAATAAAGTAGGAAAAATCAAGTCCATAATTAAATCAGAAGATAGCAAAAGAATGGGATCTACCTTTAAGCAGTTATTTTTTAGAGAGATGCTTTATTGAAAAAGTATTGATAAAAGGACAAAATATTCATGTTATATATTGTTAGAGTAAAAAAGCAATTTATAAAACAGTATTGTGATATTATTTTATTTTCATAAAATAAAATGTATAATATGCACACAGACATAGAAAAATTGAAAGGCTGTACTCTAGAATATTAATTATAATTACCTTGGGTTACAAGAGTTACGGATGACTTGGGGGGAATTTAGTTTATAATTTTTCTGATTGAATATTACTATGTTTCAACTATGATTTTTTCTAAAATTATAATACATGATAATGTTTAGTGGAACACTCTGGAGCATTTTTTTCCACATAATGTATAAGAAGAAAATACATTTTATATTGAGACCCAGAACACAAAGAATTGCGAGTGTTGATGTATGTGTGTGTGTAAATGACTGAAATATGTTTTACAAAAAGCATTTTGTGCTTTCCTTCATGTGATGTGTTCTGTTATATTTTTAAAAGTATCTCTCGCCAGTTGATTTTTTGAACCTCCATACTTACATGTAGGATTTAAAAAATCAGTAAAGACTGATTTTTACATTAGCAATATGTGTTATGGGAATTCAGAAGAGAAACAAATGGTCTGGGAATGGTTCATAGGGGAAGGTGGACTTTGAAGTAGATCTTGAGAATAGGCACAGGGTAGGGAAAACATTTGATAAGAGGATAACCTAAACATTTCAAATTCCAAGACCTGTTTTAGGGACAGCAAAGTCTATTTGATAGAAGACTAGAAAGGTGAATAATTTGAGTTTAGGTTGAAATCAGATTTTTGAGAGGCTTGAATACCAGGATTAGGATGGAAAAGCCGTTCTACTGCAGGTTTATAAGGCAGGAATGACTGTGAACTAGACATGTTCTAAGTGTGGTGGTGATACCACATACCTTTCTAAAATATTGCATATTCATCTGTTTAATTGCTCGAAAACATTAAGCAATCTATTGGTACACTTAAAAAACATAAAAACAATGGTTTTATTTTATTTTTTGTTTCTTATACAACCTGTGTACCTGTAACCAAATTATATTACATAATGTAAAGATAGAAATAGGGACAAAGAATCTGTGTCAGTATGGGGGAAATTTTCATGGGGGACATTTAAGATAGTAAATAAAGTATGAAATACAGAGCCTTAAAGGTCTGTATATATAATTTCTGTGTTGAGCTTAAAATCTAGCTGTGAGCTTCCTAGAAGCTGTAACTGAAAAACAGTTGACCAATTTTATGATTAGAAAGGAGGAGTGGGGGGAGGAGACAAGATGGCGGACTGAAGCCAGCTTTCCACAGAGGCTCCCGTCCAGAAGGAGAGTTAAGGGATGGAAATTTAGTAAGTAACCTGGAGGATTTGAGCTGTACCAAGAGAGAAGGTTGAAGAACGCACATCAAC
>CAUYPK010042414.1:0-49133 GCA_963574355.1 Loris lydekkerianus | reverse complement strand
CTGATCAAATTAAAAAGCTTCTGCACTGCCAAGAACACACTAAGTAAAGCAAATAGACAGCCCTCAGAATGGGAGAGGATTTTTGCAAGTTATACTACCAACAAAGGTCTAATAACCAGAATCCACAGAGAACTCAAACTTTATTACTAAGCAAAAAACAAGTTATTCCATTTCATTGTGGGCAAGAGACATGAACAGAAGCTTCTCTGAAGAAGACAGGCACATGGCCCACAGAAACATGGAAAAATGCTCATCATCTTACCATCTAACTCCAGTAAGAGTAGCCCACATCACAAAATCCCAAAACAACAGATGTTGGCGTGGATGTGGAGAAAAGGGAACACTTCTGCACTACTGGTGGGAATGCAAGCTAGTACGTTCCTTTTGGAAGGAAGTTTGGAGAATACTCAGGGATCTAAATATAGACCTGCCATTTGATCCTGCAATTCCTCTTTTAGGTGTATATCCAAAGGACCAAAAATCATTTGGCAATAAAGATATTTGCACCGGATTATTCATTGCAGCTCATTTCATAATTGCCAAGTCATGGAAGAAGCCCAAGTGCCCATCGACCCATGAATGGATTAATAAATTGTGGTATATGTATACCATGGAATACTACACAGTAGTAAAAAAATGGAGACTTTACCTCCTTTATGTTTACATGGATGGAACTGGAAAATATTCTTCTTAAAAGAGTAAAGTGTCTCAGGAATGGAAAAAAGTATCCAATGTACTCAGTACTACTGTGAAACCAATTTATAATAACTCACACTTGCATATGAAAAATGAAACATAACTTTAGTCTATGATGAAGGAGGGAAGGGGAGGGCAAATATTGGGGAGGGGGTGGGAGGGATAGTAGGGGGACCACAACTATGGAGCACATTGCAAGTACAAGTTTGTTCTATCATGTGTAGAACACAAATGTCCTAATGCTATAATTGGTAAATGAGATGAAAGCTGATTAGTATGTTGATTGGGCATAAATGTATTTATAATCTATGTACAAAGACTTAATTAAAAAATAATAAAAAGAAAAAGAAAGAAATAATGTAGCTGGTATGTGTTGACAGTAAACATAGCAAATTTCAAAGGAAAAAAAAAAAGAAAAGGCTGAGGAGGGGTTGAGATAGGAAGGAAGTGGACAAAGCTATACAAGGGCAGTACAAGGGATTCTCATAGGGATGGACATATCTTGACTGTCAAATAATGTCAAATCATTTTCTGGTTGTGCTATTGGGCTAAAATTTTGTAATATATTACTGTTAGAGACAACTGGATAAACAGTACATGGATTTCCCTATTATTTCTTACAACTGCATGCGAATCTACAGTTATCTGAGAATATTTAATCTTAAACAATATTAATAGACTTCGAACAGTGACTGGCACAGGCCAAAGCTATTTAATCATTTGCTATTATTTGTGGGGTGAGTATATTAATTAGTTGGTCCTGTTAAGTTCCAGCCATGGATGATAGAAAGTGAAATAATATCTACCCCTGTGGGCTAAAAGTGAGGAAATGGTTAGGCAGGCCAGCCCCTGCAGAGGCACCCAGAGGAAACCTCTCTGACACTCTTGAACTTCTCTGTCTCAGGGTCAAGAGAAGCTCGGCTCTTCATTCTACTCCTTTTTGGCTTCTGGAGGATGTTGCAGACTGTCACAGACCAATGTCAGCTTTCTGCAGAGGCACACAGGTCTCTAAGACTCCAGTTCTTCATCCAAACTTTAGAATAGAAATCTCCTTCCCAGTTCTTCCTGAAAGGGTTCCAGACATGTTCAACCTGCAGCCTGCAGGCCACATGCAGATTATTTGAGGCTTTGCCTATCTGTGGTAGTGTGTATAGTGAAAATTATGCACAGACCTTTTCTTTTTTTCTCATCAGCTTTCATTAGTGTTTGTGCATTCAAATGTGTGGCCCATGACAACTCTTCTTCTCCCAATGTGTGGCAGAAAAGAAAAAAGGTGGGACACCCCTGCTCGAAAAGCCCAAAGCCTCGCTGGCTTCCATCTGCCCACGAAGACGTAGAGTTCAGACTTGTGAGTGGAGGAGAAAAAAATTTCATTCAGGATACCATGCTCCCTAATTTCCTCAGAATTCTTTCTCAGGAATGTCACTAGGATAGCACATTACCAATACCTCTCTCAGTTTTCTCTCTGAAATGGTGTGATGGCACCTGGTCCCTAGAACCCTCCTTTGCCCTCCTTCTGGAATGCCATAAGGATGCTCCCCAATTGCCCTCTGGCACTCCTCGTGCCTCACTGTTTGCATTTGGGCTGGCGGTTCTCAATCCGGGCGATGCCATCCCCTAGGGAGTGGGATGTTTGGAAACAGTGCCAGAATTTTTGGTTGTCAAAATGAAAAGCCACCACCTCTGCCCCAGTGTGCCTGGCACAAAGAGAACAGTATTTTCCTTCTTCTGGTCCTTGGCGTTCCTGCCGAGAATGCTTTCCTTTCATTTTCATCTTAGTTGTAACCACACCACAATGTGATTAAAAAGCCGTGAAGTCTCCAGTGTGCAGGGACAGAATGTAGTGTTGACATTAAGTGAAACTTCTAACCAAGGTGATCCAACACCTGTTTAATGATAAGTGTCATTGTCCTCAGGCTGCACGGCAATTAGGCATACATCATATACACTGCTCACTCGCCACATATGTGACAGAAGTTACTCTCCAAGCCTCAGACCCTGTACCCCTAGAGTGAAGGAAATGTCAGCTCAGGAGAGACTGGGATTCTGCAAAGCCTCCCTTCTTGCTAGAGAAGGCATTTTCCTTCCTGGTGTCCATCTGAATCTGAGTCTAACATTCCTTAAACTCCTATCAACCAACAGGGGAACTCATCAACTGTCCTATATGTCCTATATTTATACCTTCCTTAAGAACCATCTGGAAATTCAGGTTCCTTACTTGGTTTGGCCTGGTCTAGCTCCAAAATTAGCAAGATTTTATTCTGGTAATAGAAACTTGCGCACATGTGTGGGTTTCCAAGGAAAAGTGTTTCCCACACTCAGCCCCAGGAACTTATTCTTCTAGAGTGTTTGGGAAGGAGAGTTTTAGTAGATGGGAATTTACTCTCATAAGACTCCAAAAGGTAGTTTGTCTCTGGGGCTGGAGAGATCTCGGGTGGTCTTTGAGTGCTGTCGCCTACCACTTCTGTGAATTTACACATGTTACTTAACTCTCCAAACCTCAAGGTGGTTAACTAAAATGTGGACATCCTTACTTGGCTAAGTGTGTTTTGAAATTTGAGATCATATGTATTCAGCTTGGGGCATGTATTAGACACTCAGTAGCTCTGAACTTCAATTATCATAATTCAAAGAGAAATAGAGAGATGACAGCCCAAACCCCATGATCACCACTGACATGTGTAACGTTGATGTCCACTGGGGTTACCTGGTCCTTTGAAATTCAAATTAAATTGACTTTGCCTCAAACCCCACATATGGTGGGAGAGCCAGAGTCTCTTACCATCTCTCTAGAACTCTCAGAGGCCTGGTGTAGATCAGTTCTGATGCTTCTCTGCTCGTTCTGCATTTCTCTTTTTGTGGAATTACATCAGTTTGGGAGCCACTTGGCTGTCCTACAAGCACTGGCCACAAAGGATGGAATTCTAATTTTTTCACTTCCTCAGATTCTGCTGATACAAGGTTATGTTTGACAGATTGTTAGTAAAGCTTTTCTGTTTTTAATTTTCTTTTTATTTATTTTTATTTCAGAATATTAGGGGTACGCATGTTTTGTTTATATACTTTGCTTTTGTAAAGATTGAATCAAAGTTATACATGGAAGTGTGCCCCTCACCCAGTGTGCACTGCACCCAACAGCTGTGAATTTACCCATCCTCTTCCCTGCTTCCCCCAGCTTGATGTTCATTGAGATTTACTTCCATATGTGTTGATCATTTGCTTACAATTTGGTGTTGAGTACCTGTGTTTGTTTCTTCATTCTTGTGTTGTTTCACTTAGAAGAATGGTTTCCAGTTCCCTCCAGGCTGACCAAAAAAATACTAGATTGCTAATTTTTTTTAAGGCTGGGTCGTAATTCATGATAAGCATATACCACATTTTATTAATCCACTGATGTATTGGTGGGCACTTGGGTTATTCCCACATCTTTGCAATTGTGAATTGTGCTGCTATAAACATTCAAGTGCAGGTGTCTTTTTTCTAAAATGACCCCTTTTCCTTTGGATATATACCTAGCAGTTAGATTGCTGAATCAAATGTTAGGTCTACATTAAGTCCTTTGAGGTATTTTTTTACAATTTTCCATAGAAGTTGCACTAGTGGGGTTGGCACCTGTAGCTCAGTGAGGAGGGCACCGGCCCCATATACTGAGGGTGGTGCGTTCGAACCTAGTCCCGGCCAAACTGCAGCAACAACAAAAAAAATAGCTGGGCATTGTGGCAGGCACCTGTAGTCCCAGCCACTCAGGAGGCTGGGGCAAGAGAATCGCCTAAGCCCAAGACCTGGAGGTTGCTGTGAGCTGTGATGCCACAGCACTCTACTGAGGGCAACAAAGTGAGACTCTGTCTCTAAAAAAGAAAAAAAAGAAATTGCACTAGTTTGCAGTCTCACCAACAGTGTATAAGAGTTCCTTTCTCTCTTCAGGCATGCCAGCATCTGTTGTTTGGGGACTTTTTGTTATGAGCCATTCTCATTGGATGGAGGTGATATCTCATTGTGGTTTTGATTTTCATTTCCCTAATGATTGGAGACATTGAGCATTTTTTCATGAGTTTATTGGACCTTAGTCTATCTTGATTTGAAAACTTTCTATTTATGCCCTTTGCCCACTTTTTAATGAGGTTTGGTTGTTTCTTCCTGATTTGCTTGAGTTCTTTGTAGATTCCAGTTATCAGTCCTTCATTGGATGCATAGATGGTTAGTAAAGCTTTAAGACAACAGAGGATGTTTATGTGGAATTGCCCCCAAATTTGAATATTAGACATTCTTGCTCAAAAAAAAAAAAAAAGAAAGAAAGAAAGCCCTCTGACCACCTTGCCATTGGGAATTCATCACTGATTACATTTTTCTACAGGTGTAATCAACCTCAAACTCTTGAGCTCAAGCAATCCTCTGCTTCAGCTTTTCATTTTTAGTAGAGATGGGGTGTCACTCTTGCTTAGGCTGGTCTCAAACTCCTGAGCTCAAGAAATCCACCTGTCTCGGGCTCCCAGAGTTCTAGGATTACAGACTTGTACTCGCCTTCTCTTCTCCTTTCTTATCCCTCTCCTCTTATCTCAGCTTAACCATTCTCCTTCTGCCTTTCACCAAATTCTTGTTGATCACATGGAAAGCCCCTCTCCCAAGAAGCCATCTCTTTCCATGAAGTATCTTTCTACACATAAAGTAGCCAGTGAATCAAGGCATTTTCCTAACCAAACCCTAAGAGGGGCTTTGGTGCCCAGCTGTTGAAATAACACTCTTATTGCATAACATATGTAAATTCAGGAAGCACAAATGCCCTAAAGCTCTGAGGCTGGGTTGCCATATAAGGGTTTGCAGGTTGTGTACTGCACAAATACATCTAGCCAAGGACTAAGGGGCAAAATGTAGCCAGTTCTCTAATCCCCAAGCTATGTGACCTTTGCTGTTGGATAATTTTTCCTAAGTTACCACTAAGGTATCTGTCCAGAAGGGGCACCATTTTCCAATTCTCATAAAGGTATTGTATGTATTAACAAGGGCCATGCTTGAAGTCAGGGCATTTGCAATTAAGTTGGGTATATCAGAGCTTCTGCACAGCTAAGGATACAACAACTAAAGCATGCAGACCACCTTCAGAATGGGAGAAGATATTTGCATGCTATGAATTGAAATAATACAGTGTCAGTAACTGAGTGGGAATGGTAGTGGGCCTGTGTCATTTTAATGGAAAGACGTCTAGAGTTCTCCCCAAAACTGTCACTGGGAGGTATCATTTGCATATTAACTAAATATTTAAGAATAGTCATGCAGTAAACAATCAGAAGCTGGCATCACAAACATCATTCCCCCCAAGCAATAGTAGGGATTGAAATGGATCTCTAGGAATGGTCATCTGGATGGTAGTGGAGGGACCACACCAGGATCTGTTTCTAGGATAAGAGATCTTTTAATAAAGGAAAAATAGGAATAAAATGGTGATTCCTTTACATTCCCAGTATCAGAGAGATTTTGGGAGCTAAACACATTTAGAATAGTGGCTGGGTACTATAGAAGCTCAATAACCTTGGATGCCAATGTCATTATTCCCAGGATGAAAGCCACAATATGTATAAATTCACTGGCCAGTAGACAACCAGCACAGCCATTTTCTCTCCTGATTTTTCTCTTTTGATCAAAATGTATTTCTCAAGTAAGAGCCCAATGGTTTCTGAGCAGACTAAGAGCATTAAACATTTTATTTTATTTTATCCTCGTGAGAACTTCATCTAGCAGGGAATAGCATTATCCCCATGTTACCAATGAGAAATTGAGGCAAAGACAAGTAAGCTGGCCCAAGGTCACACCCCAGGCACTGTCATCCAAACCAGAGCACATCTTTCACCACTGTGCTGTACTGTTTTTGTCCTTCTAGGCACTGTGTAAGGACATCTTTGATTTAACAGGAAAGCTCCTTTGATGGTATGACCTTTGTGCCTGGATAAGTTATTTTTTTTTTACCACTTTATGATTTTTTTTTTCTATTTTCCAATTGTTCCATACTTATTTTATAACTGAGAAAAGAGTGATAAATAAATAGTAAAATTTAAAGAAGGAAATAGATGAAAGCCTCTCACACAAGCCAAGGGGGCTACTGATTTGGGTCTAATTAATGTTAGAATGCATTCTTAGGCACAAATACTGCACAGCCATTAGCTCATTTCATGGTGTGTTGGGAGACAAGGGGATTGTATATCCATATTTGAATGAGGTTGCACACTCCACAGGAGGGTGGCTGCAGGGAGTGTACTGATGGGCAGACTTAGCGCTGGATGCCCTGATCCTCGGGGTCTACATCATTCATGCTCTCTGTATTGACAAGGACCCACACATGTAGGCAGAGCAGTAACAACCCACTCCTGCAATTTAAAGCTACTATTCATTCTTCTTCCAACTACGGCAATGTTTACTTTTAATTCTGTGAATTCTGTAAGAAGGGTGTGGGCTGCTTGTTTAAAATGCACATTCTCTGTGTGCCACACCTTTTGGGGGGCAAGAGAGGATTGCAAGAGGAACTTTGCCTAACAAATGCAATCAGTGTCACCTGGTTTCTTGTACCCTCAATGAATCCCCAACAATAAAAATAAAAATGCACATTCTCACCCTCAGAAATATTCACTTATTAGCCAGGGTGGGTCCTCGGAGTCTTCGTTCCTATGTGGCACCTTAGAAGTTTCCACTGGGAGTTCTCCTTTCATTTTTGTTTTGGAAGGAGAATGGGGAGGGACAGACTTGGCACTTTCCCTGGGCCAAGATGTGAGCTGAGTATTTCAGAAACATTCCCTTACCCTAATCTTCACAACTACCATCATTATTAGCATTTATAGAGTTGACTGAGAGTGGGAGTTTAATCCAGTATGTGGGCCACAGCTTTGACCCAGACTTGCTAGACCCTAACACTTGCCTCTAGAACATTTATTTTATTATTTTTTTCTTTATTAAATCATAAAGAGGTAGATCATGTATACATTAATGTATTTATGGGGTACAATGTGATGATTTCATATAGAATTAGGAGCATTTACATCACACTGGTTAATATATACCTTGTCTCATTTACTTAATTATTGTGTTAAGACATTTATACTCTATACTTAATAGATCCGACATGTACCCTTGCAATATGCACCATAGGTGTACTTCCACCATTCACCCTCCCTCTTGAACATTTCAATAATCATTTCTAACTCCAGGTCTTTCAGCCTGGTCTCATTATGGTCACTAAGGACTTGTCTTAAAATATCATATTCCCAGACCCATTCTGGAATCACTGAGACAGAGCCTGAATGTAAGACCCAAGTGAGAATTTTTATCAAGCCTCCAGGTGGCTTCTGAAACACAGACAAACTTCTTTCCTATACTTGGGTCCTGGCAGGGCTGCTTTTCAGCTACTGAGCATGGACAGGCCATCTAAATTGGTTGAGCATTGAAATCCCTCTATTCTGATAGGTAAATGTCTGGTCTCCTGAATCTCTGGGGCTGCTTCCATTTCTTCTATCATTTCAGCCCCCCACTGAAGACTTCTCACAACCTTGCAATAGCAGATGCTGCTCAGGTCCCTGTGTCTGCAGGGGTCCTCTCCAGAGCTGGAGCCTCTGTCTGTTCTGTTTAGTGGGTGTTCATATCATACCTGCCATCAAGGCTTTTGAACACCTCTCTGTTGTTAGACTGTCCACCCTGGAAGACGTGGATGATGACTTATATGTCTTTACTCTGCAAACAGGGTCCTAGACATAATTAAATGTTCATTTATTAAATTTAGTTTTTTTTAAAATTCCGCCTGCGGGATTTTTGTTCCCATATGTGTTTTAAGAGAGGGCCCATACAGAAGGGGTAACAGTGAGGGGAAGACCCAGAGCTGACTCCTTGGAAGCTATCTGTACATCCGGGTGGACCCAAAATGTCTGGGATGGAACAAGGTCTCCAACCTTAGAGGGACCTGGGAAGATGAGAAAGCAGTGATATGTCTGAAAGAGAAAATGGGGTGCTCAGCAGACAGGAGATCCCCAATGAGACAATTGATTATTGTTAGCTGAGGAACATAACAGGAGACTTGCAATTGGGCTCATTTTCCACATAATCTAAAGAGAAGAAAGGGACCCACGGGTAGAAGTCTGTCAGTTTCAATTCCATTGTAGCCTTGGCCTGTGGAAAAGACATTAAATTCTCAGGAAGGAACCCATTAAGCCAAATAAACATCACAGTAGCCAAACATTATTGGCTCCCTGACTTCCACAGATAACTTTAGAGATGGTTATTTCCTTAGTGGAGAAATCATGGCCAGGTATTTTCAATAAAAATGAGTTTTGCAACCTCTAACATGTTTGAGAAAAAGAAATATTTTGACACTCTATTCCAATAATAGGTAATGCAGAATAATCTCGTGGGTAAATCAGTGATGTGGAACAATTTGCTTCATCCCAGAAAGGCTATTTCTCCCCCCACCTCTACCTTTCCTTCTGGAATGTCTATATCATCTCCCATGCTGCTGCTCTCAGAAAAGTAATAAGAAATTTAGGATAATATACTGTAAGTGCATGTATAGCGGAGAGAGGCATTTCTACCCCCCACTGACACACCCACCAATTTCTGTGGCACCAGGTCAGGTTCATGGATGAGAGAGTTGCAGCAGAATCTAAGGACATCTAACTAATTAACCCCTGATTATTTCAAAATGAGGTTTATAATAGAGGACAGTGTGCCACGGCTGTGTTTGGGAGACATAGAGGAAAAATAAAGGTAAAACTGTAACCTGGCCAGTTCTGAGCATGAAAAAGAAATCAGGGCAGAGGATGGTGCCTGTGGTTCAAAGGAATAGGGCATCAGCCCCAAGTGCAGGAGGTGGCGGGTTCAAACCCAACCCCTGCAAAAAAAAAAAAGAAAGAAAGAAAGAAAGAAATCAGGGCAGAATATGAACAGAAGACCAGGCTACCCTGCTGCTCAGTGACTCAATTTCCAAGTTGAGGTCCACTGTGAAAATAAGTCCTCCAGACTGGCCATTCTGCAAAACTTTCTACCCATCCAAGAGCCTCTGGCAGGAAAATGAATACAACGTAAGTTCTTTAGTGGAGGGCGATCCCCAAGGCAGTTTTGGGGGGTGGGAACCTCTTAGTCCTCAAAGAAAAAGGCCCTGGTTAGAGAAGGAGAGTTGGGACCCTACGTATCTGCTTCCTTTCTTTCCATCTCCAAAAATCCTCAGTTGGTTTAGAAAAACTGAAGGGCATAAGCCATTTTGCCAAAGAAGCCTTTCCATTCCTTCTTCAAGAATGAGCGCAGCGTTTTCACGATCCTTCCACAGCAGCGGTCTGCCACTGCAGAAGGAAGTCGCAAGGTTTGCTGGTGTCTAAGAAATAGCTTGAAAAGATTTCTTAACAAGAACCATCCCCAAGGGTCCGGAGCTGCCGATGCCAGGGAGGTACAAAATAACGATTAAAAATAACTTTAAAAAAAAAAAAATCCTCTATTCTATTTCCAGTTTCCAAAAATACCATGGTTTTCTGTCTTGAAATCACAGAATTCCTGGTTTGGGAGATCTGGGTTCCAATTCCAGCTCCGTCCCTCCTCAGGGAGGCTTGCTGGGCAAACCCCTTACTTTCTCTGAGCCTCAACTGTGAAATGGGGTTTCAGATGGGAAGAGAGAATAGGCTTCTCCTTAGCTTTGCTTCATCCTTTGTTATCTGCCTGTGGAATAACTCTGAAAATAACCAATGATCACGAAGTCCCCAGGGACAAGGCAGTTTGTAAGGTTCCAACACACAGAAGAAACAGGAAGACTGGGAAGGGAAAAGGCAGGCATCACTGGGGCCCTCCATGGACAAAGTCTGTCTCTCTCCTACTGACAGTCGCTCCAAAAACACACCTGCCTCCAATTCCTCCCTGATTCTAAAACAAAAGCTTCCATGCACATCAATCTATGGGCACCAGTTCCTGAAGAGAAAAGAGAAAACTTCCAGAATCTGCATCGGAGGACAGTCAGCCGAGATGTCCTGACACTGTCTCATCATTGTCTTCATCATCGTAATTATTAAAGTTTTTGATGGCAAAGACGTGCCTCCACCCTGCTTTTGGCTGAAGACTGTTGCAGAACTTTCAGAACAAAGAAGAATGACATTCTGATCTTTAGAAAAAGTTACATTCTTTAAAACTGAATACAGAATAAATGTGAACATATTTTGTATTTTCACAGTGAATTTTATAAGAGGAATCACCAGACCAATGCAGCACCCTGCTGATTAAATGAGAGAGCTGAAATAGTGACTTTTATGCCTGGCTGCACATTAGAAACAACTGCAGGGCTTTAAAAACTGTCCAGACACTCTCCCTACCTTGAGAGCCCTCATTTAATTGGTCTGGGAAGGGACCCAGGCATCTATGCCATGCAGCTCCTAGGATGATCCTAACATGCCGTCAGGGTTGAGAGCTACCGCTCTAAAATAGTTTCTGTTGAGATTTTCTTGAAGGTGCCAACTGTTATCATTGATGTAGCCGTTTCCAACTCACATCTAGTGAAACCTAACTCAGATGCCTTAATGCCCGAGGACGACTGGGTGTGTGTTCCGGTTCAGGGAGGCAAATGCAGGTTAGAAAAGATGATTTAGCTCAGAAAGTTGCAAATACAGACATGCTGAGTTAATTAATGGCATGTAATGGGGAGGCTGCCTTTGACCATGGCCACATTCTCTGGTGGCAAGAGAAGATTAGAGCTGCTCATTCAAGAAGCAAGAGTAGAAAGTAAGAAGGAAACCCAATCGTGCTGAACCTCCGCGTGCTTCCTGTTGAGAATGGCCCCTGAAACAACTACGCACTCACAGGAGAGAAAAATATAATTACATTCAAATGGGGGTGGAGGAGAGGAGGGAAAGAGGAAAGGGGAGAAGAATGGGTTTAGTAAGTTCTCACCTAACGTGTACCATGAAAGGGTGCTGTATACACCCTTGTTAGGTAAAGCTCAACTACGACTTGAACTTTACCTAACAAACACGAACAATGTGACCTAATCATCTGTACCCTCATATTAATCTGAAATAATAATAATAAAAGAATGGCTCTGATGTAGCCAGCCTAACAGAGAGAAACCTTTTGAACATAAACTAAACCATCTGCTGGGCTGGCTATGTTAGGCCGCAGTGAGGTGACCTAAAAATTCTCCTACATAGCTAAGAAACTTGAGCATCTATCTATAACCTCTAACATGACACTTTTACTAGTTTAACAGATGGATCCTGAGTGATTCTTCTCACTAAGCTACCTTACAAATAGCCAAGGACCCCCTGCCTGTATCCATCAAGACCTGGGAAGAGCACCCTCCCCTTCCTTTTCCCTTCAGCTCATCTCCACCACAATCTCACACACCTGGTCACCTCTGTGGGCTCTGCCTCATTTTCTTTTTCCAATGCCAAGGACATTGTTTCACACGTTGCTTCTTTCTTTAGAGAAGACACTTACATCACTATAAAGTCCTCAATGTTTATCTTTGAGGCCTGTAACAGGTTTAATTCTTGGTCTTAATTATTTCCTCTCCTGGAATAGTACTAGACACCCCCCACCTTACCATGGGCTCCTGGTATGTAGTATTCCCCTATCCCTTGCCTTTGGACTTGGCCATGCAAGTTGGTTTGAGCCAATGGGATATTAGCAGATAAGATATTAGCACCCTTAATATGTGATTTGTATAATTTGCCTTGCTTTTGTCAATATCGTGACATAAACTTGCCTTAGCTTGCCTACTGGTCCAAAGAAGATGAGGGGCATGTAGAGACTTGAACCCAGCTTTCCACTTGGAGTGCAGCATAGTCCAGATCAACTAAACCCCAGATGGCCCACAAATCTACGAACAAGAAACACATTCTTGCTTTTAGTTGCCACTGTGACAATATCTAGCACAGGGCCTCACTATCTAAATGTGTGGCCTTTAAGCTCAGGACTTTGCTTATGTGGTACATAAAAATCATCCTTTGATGCCCTCTCAATGTTTAGTTTCCATTCTGAACTGGTGTTGTCAACCTTCCTGCTCCACCTGCTGGCATGTGCACATCTTTCTGTCCTCTAATCCTTGACTGTTGACACCTTATCTTCCTCTGTAGCAAATGGCCCTCCTGTCTGCCTCTCTGATTCTGCCTTCTTGGAGCATCAATTGTACTTGCTCTGTTCTCTGATTTGCTGGCATTGGTTCTGCGTCTTTTGTGGATACAGGGTACTCTACCATCACTGTGGGAGTCTCAGGGGCAGAGCCTGAGCTGGATGCCTCTGTTTCTATGAATGGATCCAGGTTCATATCCATTTCCCTAACTTTTCCCCCAACCACACAGTGGAAAAGTATAGCCTAGCATTTAGAACACAGACTCAGGGGCCAACATGTGTGACCTTGAGCCTTTCCATTTCTTTACCTATAAACTAGGCATGGCAGTGAGGATTAATTAATGAAAATCACTTAACACAGAGTTCCTACACTGAAAACATTGCGCAAGGTTTTGGTATCATCCTCATCATTCTTCACCACCCTCAAACCATTACATTCTATATCCAACTCTCTCAACATCCTACACTATGACCACATCAGACATGTGAATATGCAACCAAGAGTTCTTGTTTAGGCAAATCATGGAAATTTTTTTTATCTAAAATGTAAATGATGTCTTAATGCTTTAGTACCAGTCTTCTCAATCTAAAATATGTATGTCCCTGGGTGGGCATGGTGGCTCACACCTGTAATCCCAACACTTTAGGAGACTGAAGCAGGAGTATTGTACAAGCCTGGGGGCTTGAGACCAGTCTGGGCAACATAGCAAGATCCCACCTCTATTTTCTGTTCTGTCTTTTTAATGTTCTTCAGTCCTTTGTTTGTTTGTTTTTAAGACAGAATCTTGCTCTGCACCCTAACTAGAATGTAGTGGTATAATCAAAGCTCTGTGTACCTTTAACTCCTGGGCGAAATAGATCCTCCTCCCTTAGACTCCTAAGTAGCTGGGAACCCAGGTGTGCACCACCACACCCAGCTACTTTTCTAAATTTATTTTTATTTTTGTAGAGACACAGTCTCACTATGTTAAACAGGCTGGTCTTGAATTACTGGGCTCAAGCAATCTTCACACCTTGACTTTCCAAAGTGCTAGGATGTAAGTCACTACACCTGGCCTATTTTTCTTTTTCTCTTTCTTTTATTTTCTTTTTCTTTCTTACCTTTTCTTTTATTTCTTTTCTTTTTTTTTTTTTTTTCTTTGAGACAGTCTCACTCTGTGTCACCCACCTCAAACTCCCAGGTACAAGTAATCCTCCTGCCTCAGCCTCCTGAGTAGCTAGGATATAGGAGTGTGCCACCACACCTGGCTATTTTGTTGTTGTTGTTGTTGTTGTTTTGTAGAGACAGGGTCTTGTTCTGTTGCCTAGGCTGGTGTTGAACTCCTGGCTTCAAGTGACTTCCTACCTCAACCTCCCAATGTTCTGGAATTACATGCATAAGCCATCATGTTCAGTTCATACCCCATATTTACCAATAAATAAATAAATAAATAAAACATCGATAATATGCACTTCCCTATGACGTATGATCCTGAGCTAGCGAGTTCTAAGAAGGCATGAAATAAATTATGTTGCAACTATCTAGGATGTTCATTTTGCTTAACAGTAAATTGTTAGAAACACTACTTTTGTGTACGGGCACTGAAATTTTTTTTCTTATTAGTTTGAGAATTTCTTTTAGGAAAGAAATTACCTCTGTTTATCCAATGGCTTGCTTAGCCTTGGAGTCAAAAATTGAGGCTCTAAGGTAAGGAGCCAAGACAAATATAAAAATTAAAAATATTTCTGGTTTCAAGTGACAAAACCCAATTCAAATTGGCCTTTAACCCAAAAGGTACTTATTCATATTTACATCTAAAAAGATGTAAGTATGAACCAGAAAGATCTGGTTCCAGGTAAGGCTTAGTCTATTAGCCAAAATGATTTTACCACAAACCTTGGTTGTTATCCGTCCTCTTCACTTTCTATGTATTTGGCTTCATCCTCAGATTCTGGTAGTTTCTCTTCCCCCAGCCCTGAGTTCTCTTCTCAATAAATTGGCTAAATAAGTTCCTATCTTAAAATACCTTGTCTAGAGGATAATAACATATCTCATCTGACATTTCTTCCATAAGGCTTAGAATTATTCCCTGTCTCTCATTGGCCCAGATTGGGTCATGTGTTCAACTCTGGACCAATCACTGTGGCCAGAGAACTGAACACACTGGTTGGCTTATTCCTACTGAGCCAATTCCTGCAGCTGGGAAATGGGGTTAATTCAACCCAAATAACAGAACTGGGACTGAAGAAGGGGTTCCCCCCCCAAAATCAGGATGTTGTTGAAGAGAGAAAGGGTTATGGAGTTTTGGGTGGTAACCTACAAACATACAATAAAACCATGAAATAAATCATTAAATAGCTTTGTAGATGTTATTACAAGAAATTAGTTTTTTTGCACCTGAGAGAAGAAAAATTATCCCTAATTAGGTGAGAAAGTATATGCATGTATATGTGTGTGTATATTTACAGCTCAATGTGATAACACTAGTGTGATATAAACTCTTTCCTTGTGGTGGGCTGGTAAACATTTAACAACTGTGTCTCTGGGGAAACATACGTACATTTCTTATCGTCTTTACTAACATAAGTACTGTGTAACACACAATTTACAATAATGTTACATTCTATAGTTTTTATGTCTTTACCAAATGCTTTCTTGATTCTTGCAGAATTCTGGTGTATATATAACTATCTACAGTTACATTTCTACCATGATTTGACAAAATCAGGCCACTTGATTATAAGTGCAGTTCTAACAAGAATGTTGGTTGATATCTTTATTTGTGTCAATGAGTAAGATGAAAGTGAAACAAGGAAGACACATGTTAGAACTTCGTTCATTTGTCAGTGGTATTAAGTGACTTGTTTGCCAAATCAGATCAAAAAATTTCAAATACTACAAAAAAGTTTCCTCAATTTTTATACTGTTCACAATACAATGGCTATAGATATGACATCCTTAAGTTTAATAGGTATTATTAATATCCATTATTTTTTAAGTCTAGACAATCATCAAAACAATAAATCAAGCCTTGATTTGTAGCATTTGCTGATTTCTGTGATGTAAACACTCTCACCATAGCCAATCTCAAGCTACCAATCTGTAATCACCAAACACACAACTGAGAAGAGAGGTCTAATAGTACATTTTATAGTATTTCTACAAATACAACAGGCATAAACAACTTCAAGGGCATAGGTAATAATAAAATGTAGCAAAATAATGAGTTAACTGAGAAGCTTCTAGTAAGTATTGCCTTTATTAATAATGTAACTAATAATAACTTTATGTAATATTTAATGATTGTGTTTAACAACTGGATTGCAAAATTTCTGAAAATCTAACAGCTGGCTCTGATGACCGCCTATGAGCCACATCCAGGACATTCCTGCCCATCTTCCATATGTTTCTTTCCCCCCCCAACAAATAATCAAAATTAAAGTGCACTGTATGGACTTGTGAGAACAGGTTTTAATGGAGAGCAAGTACAGGCTCACTTAACATGCATCAAAAAACTAGAGATGATACCTATGGAATGGTGTCAGGACCTAGAAATAGAATAAATTTGGCAAAAACAGGAATTAAGTGCCTAAGATAAAACAGGTTATATGGACTCCCATGTCTAACTTCACCAAGGATTTGTAGAAATCTCAGGAAAGGTTGTATATGCCCACTGGCTATAGCACAGGCTATTCTAGGCAATGTAACAGATTTGGGGGATCAGCTAAATATCTAGAATATGTGTACATACATATATACACAAATGTATGTGTCTGTATATATATGTATATGAATATATATGTCCTCATTAAAATGGAATCCAAAATTATATCAAGTTTTAGGACCAATGAAAATATTTCCAAGAAATTCCCCTAGAGCAGGTGTCTTCAAACTGTGGCCCACAGGCCACATGAAGCTGTGTGAATTGTATTTGTTCCTGTTTTGCTTTTTACTTCAAAATAAGATATGTGCAGTGTGCATAGGAATTTGTTCATAGTTTTGGTTTTTTTTTTTAAACTATAGTCTGGCCCTCCAATGGTCTGAGGGACAATGAATTGGCCCCCTGTTTAAAAAGTTTGAGGACGCCTGCCCTAGAGGATAGAGGCACATCTCATTCTTCTCTATTTGGAATGCCTAGTGTGTTTCTTTTCTCTTAAAGTTATTGTTTTCCATCTGGTCTTCATATTTTCATCAGATGAGTCCTTTGGTTTATTTGTCATCAGAATCTCATGGGAAGAGGGTGGCGCCTGTGGCTCAGTGAGTAGGGCACCAGCCCCATATACGGAGGGTGGTGGGTTCAAACCCAGCCCCGGCTGAACTGCAACCAAAAAATAGCAGGGCGTTGTGGCGGGCCGCTGTAGTCCCAGCTGCTCGGGAGGCTGAGGCAGGAGAATCGCGGAAGCCCAAGAGCTGGAGGTTGTTGTGAGTCCTGTGACGTCATAGCACTCTACCAAGGGTGGTAAAGTGAGACTCTGTCTCTACAAAAAAAAAAAGAAAAGAAAAGAATCTCATGGGAAGAATTTGAGAAGTGTAGATTCTAGGATCACACTCACACAGGTTCTGATTCAACAGATCTAGGCTTGACATTGAGAATCTGAATTCTGAAGACTTTACGCAGATGACCCGGCCCAAGCATAGTAGAAAAACTGCTGGATGTGCCTGGAATCTAGGTTGAGGTGCAGCTCAACTCTGCACTGTACTGCCTTGTGGGGTTGATGAAGGATAGTTTATGTCTCAAGCACTAGGTTTCAGGGCAGTGATGCATGCCTTGCAGGTAAGAGGACCCCTCTCACTCTTACAATGGGAGTGTTTCTTCCACCTTCACATTAGCCCACCCCTGTCTGCATGGCTGGATGGATGCATGCACCTACTTTTTGTTGTTTTTTTTTTTTTGCAGTGGGATGTCCTATTGGCATAAACTTTTAATGTTTTTCTCTAACAAGGGAAACTTTGTCCCCCATCTAATTTTCCTGGAACAGAGGAGCTCTGCAAGCCAGATTTCATTCCAGATAGGAAAAAAAAAAAAAAAAATTTGGTGTGAACTCATAAATCAGTTAAAAAATTATTATTAATCTGCCTCATGGGATATACCACACTCTGACTGAATTCAGGGAGAGCAAGGGAGCCCCAAGTACATAATTTAACACCTGCAAATTCCCAAGAATGATTATATCATGGAAAGAAGACATATTGAGGATTACAAGAAAAGGCTTAATAAAAAATGTAAATTGAAAGGCCATAAAATTCAAATGAGGCTCATTCCCCAGGTTATAACAAGCTCTGTGTTCAGACCTTGTTAATAGCTTTTTAAAATAATAATAATAATAATTTTATTGTAGCTTCTATTTTTTCTGTTGGTGTAATTAGAGCTTAATTAATTCCCCCTAAAGGGGAAAAGGAGGACAAAATGGTATTTTTATCTGAGATATGTACAATGGGCAAAGTAATTAGGATCAGCAAGTTACTTTTCATTACTTTTCCCCGCTAGTTATGTCTTCTTAGAGAGAAACAGCTCTAGACAGAGACTCCCTATGTCTCTTCCTGGATCAGAGACTTGGCAGGGCCAGGACATACATTAAGGCCGATGGAATTATGTAGATAGAGATCACACAATAAAAAAGAAAAGAAATGAAACCACAGCCGTAAAGGCCTAATGCATTTATTTTCTGGTGATAATAAGGGATAATAGTAGTGACATTTTGAATGCAAAATATAGTTCAAAGTACCAGAAGCATAACTCATGTAGGGTGCCAGAATGAACATAGTCTCAATGATATCTTGGCCGTGGAATACAACTGCAGATACCAGTACTGATGCTATGTGACTCTACGGACCTCCCTTGTCCTTAGATTCTTCATGTGAAAATGAAAATAGAAATAGTACCTGCCTGAATGCTGGTTGTGATGAGTAAAGGAGGTCCTATAATAAAAAACACTATGTGTAGGAAGTTGCTAAATGATAATATTATTTATTTATTTTTGCCCTGTTTTACCTGGTTTTATATAATTTACTGATATTACTCTTGAGCAGTTCCCAAGCTGATGCTAACTTTAATGACTTAAACCAAGCCTGTCCCTGTGACCTCTGGTGGCCACACACACTCACGAGAAGCCACTGGCAGTACAGGTATACCCGCTACACTACAGCTTAGAGAAAAGAAGCCATAGGTATACCAGCTCATAATGTGCTCAAGAACGTCAGCCAATTTACCTGACTGAGTACAGGGAACTGCATATTAGAATTCAGGCACTGTGGGATGTACTGTATTTCAGAGAGTGATTTGGGTTGGGGTAAGATCACATAAAGATAGAGAAATATTTGGCTTCAGGAAGCAAGCCAGCCCCCAGTGACCCCAACATCATTCCCAGGGCCCCCAATAAGATGGTGAGAAACAAGGCCCAGGAGCAGCTCTTAACAGGCTCTGAGATGAAAAGTTAGACTGCAGACTGACACCTGCTTCTTTCTTTCGGGTGCATGCATAGTGTGTTCCTCTGCCTGAAGTGTTTATCTCACTTGCATTGTTGAATTCACTCCTCCTCTTTCTTTGATATTTCTGCTCTCTGGGCAAGTAACTCTAGTGTCAACCCCATGCCTCCCACCCCAACAAATTAAATACAGATCACACGTTAAAAGCACTTGTATCCACCTGTAGCACTTGTTAATTAGGTAAGTTTAATTAAGATCTATAAGCTCCACTAAGGTAGAGATTGGGTTGTGGTGGTGGTGGTTGTTATTTAGTGGAAGTCTTTTATTCACCTCCATATCCTTCGTTTCTAGCAAATTTTGTTGGGTTAATAAATAAATTAGAAGATACTAAGAGAGAAAAGTAAGAAAGGTCTGACTCATCAAAGACAAAACAGTTTAAAGAGCTAAGATTGTTTGTTATATTTTTCCTCTTCTAGTTGACCCTGCCTACTCCCTTTTAGACTCTACCTTATTCCTTAATATCTTTCCCAGATCTCCATGGAACTTTCTCAGGTTCTATGCTTACCTGCTCACATCAAGGTCTTTCTCCTTGAGTGAGCCAATTTGAAACCCTCACAAAGAAGAGACTGAGACCAGAATTTCACTCTTCACTACCCTTTGAAAAAAAATATCTGATATTAGTAAGGTTTACATGTATCATCAGGGCATCGCCTCAGATCAGCAATCAAACCAGTTGAGGAGGGGCTTAGAAAAAGGGAGAAGGAGAAGGGTAAGAGTTCCTAGACTGACGTCTTGGCTTGCATGTTTGCATTCTCTACCCTATGCTTCAGGAGAAGGACAACTTTCCCTCTGATGATAGCTGCTATATGGTAAGCAAGCATACTGTTTCTGAATTGAAATTAGAATTGAGATATAAGAGCCTCAAGGTCAGCCCTGAGCCAGTTGTGTCTTATCAACTATCTCCAAAATATATTTTCAACATCCACCACCAATTATTCAAATATACAGGCTAACAGAAAACTAGATTTCACTTCAAGCATCCTAAACCAACAACAAAATCAGCCGCAATATATCCAACAGAAAAGAAGTCAACAGAAACTGTCAATGAGAAAGCCTAGATGTTGAGCCTACTAGCCAAAGACTGCAATCAGCTACTTTAAATATGTTAAAAGTGAGAAGGAACAAAGAGGCTTCAGGGGAGGTAGCAGGACAACCTGGCCTGCTGAACTAGGAACTCTGGAGGGCCCACAAGAAGGTGGGTAGGAAGTAACCTAGGTAGCCAATGACCAATAGAAAGAGACCATCAATGACCAATAGAAAAGGTCAATACTGCTTGGAGGCACAGAGAGGCCAATGAAAGACTTGCAGCCAATTTCAAATGGAGAGAGGCATGTATAGCCCTGAAGGGCCTCTGCACCTGTCTCTCTTACCTTCTCTCCATTATGAGAGGGACTCACTTTCGATGGTGTTTGCAAGCATTCTAAACTTTCTCTTTGTTCTTCCTAAGTAAAATCTCTCTTTGTTACCCTGAAACTTGTGTAGGTTACTTTTGCTTTCTTTCCACATTGTCTGTGCCACTCTAGTTTTATTTTCAGTTTCCACTCACTTTTTCTTTAGTTTATTGCATGCCTCAGTTGAACTTTCTAGCTCAGCTGAACAATCAAACCAGGGACCAGGACCTCCAATGCCCAACACAAAGAACTAAAGAAAACCATGTCTACAGAAAGGAAAATATGAAACCAATGTCTCATGAAAAAGAGTATCTATAAAGACGTTGGAATTGTAAAAAAAAAAAAAAAAAAATCTGGAGGTGAAAGTACTGTAACTGAAGTGAAAAATTCAAAAAGGGTCTGAGAAGACATTTGAGTAGATGAAAAAAAGTTTCCATGAACTGGAATATAGTTTGAATGAGATTATCCACTTTCAGAAGCAGAAAGAAAAGAAAAGAAAAAAAGAAATTTAGAGAAAGCTGAGAAATTAAAAATGTACCAACAAACACATATTGGTCATCCCAAAAGGAGAGAAGAGAGAGAGTCGAAAAGGCAGAAAGAATATTGAAAGAAATAATGGTCTTAATTCCCAAATTTTATGAAAAACATGAATCTACACATCCTATAAATTCAGGGAACTCCAAATAGGATAAACACATAAATAAAAGTGTGTCAAGCAGCTGAAAGGCAAAGACACAGAGAATCTTAAAAGCAGCAAGAGAAAAATAACTCAAACCATGTAGTCCAAAAGGCAGTAGAATGACATAAAGAAAAATTATATCAATCAAGACTTTTACATCTAGCAAAACTGTCCTTCAAAAAGCCACTCCAAGGTAAACAAAAATGAATAGAACTTGCCATTAGCAGATCGGTCTTACAAGAAATACCCAAGGGATTCCTTCAGGCTAAAAAAATAAATAAATAAAACTACACCACAGGGTAACTCCAATCCAACTAAAAAAATAAAGATCACTGAAGAAAGTAACTACATATGTAAATTAAAAAGCCAGTATCTTTATTTTTTGTTTATTAAACTATTTGCTCATCTCATTTACAAAACAACTTCATATATTAATAATTAAAAATCTATACTGATGGCTAAATAAGATATAAAGATTTATTAGTATGACAATAACAAGATAGGGAAGAGAGGAAACAGAATGATATAGGGACAAAATGTGTGTATACTACTCTGATGTATTGCCATTAATCCTAACCATATCATTATTAATTAATATGTAGACTATAATCCCCAACACAACTACTACAATAATAAAATAAAATGTATGCATGTTATGTATGTGTGTGTGTATAACATAGATATATTAAAAGAAATGACAAGGAAATAAAATAACATGATAGAAAATAACAATTTCATATAAGACAGAAATGGAGGAATAAAAAAAATAGAGAAGATATAAGGTACATAAAAATATCAAAATAATAGACATAAATCTTATTATAGCAATAATTATATTAAATGTAAATGAAGTAATCATGATTATTAATAGGCAGAGTTTAAAGCTGGATGCAGTGGCTCATGCAGGTAATCCTAGCACTCTGGGAGGCTGAGGTGGGAGAATTGCTTAAGCTCATTAGTTAAAGACCAGCCTGAGCAAGAGTGAGACCCCCCCATCCCTATTAAAAATGAAAAACTAAGGGAAGAGGATCTTTTGAGCCCAAGTGTTTTAGGTTGCTGTGAGCTATGATGCCATGGCACTCTACCCAGGGCAACAAGTGAAATTCTATCTCAAAAAATAAATAAATAAATAAATAAATAAATAAATAAATAAATAAATAAAAATAAAACAAAAGACAGAGTTTGGAAGAATATACAGGGTAGCCATAAAGTTTGTCTTCAATTTTACACAAACTTTATGGCCGCTATGATTTTTTTTTTTAGAAGGGTCTTCTAACTGTATGCTAAGAACTAGAAGCAGTGTAGATTCAAAGACACAGTAAGTTGAAAATAAAACAATGAGAAAAAATATACTTTGTAAACTTAACCAAAGAAGAATTGGGATGGTTATACCAGACAAAATAGATTTAAGACAAAAAAAGTTACTAGATACAAAGATATTTTATAATGATAAAAGGATCTGTTCATCATGTATAAACATATTTTAAAGAGCCCCAAAATTCATTAAAAAAAAAAAAAAAAGTATTGAAGAGAGAAATAGACAGCTTAACAATCATAATAGTTGAAGATTTCAGTACTCCTTGCAATAATGCATAGGGCAACTACACAGAAGGTTGGCAAGGAAACCAAAAACTTGAACAATGCCATAAACCAACTAGACCTAAGTAGTATTGTAGAACATTCCATCCAACAACAATAGAGTACTCATTTTTTTCTCAAGGCCATGTGAAACATTCTCCAGGTAGACCACACATGTGGCCATAATACAAGTCTCAATCAATTTAAAAGTGTTGAAATCATGTAAAATGTATTCTGACTACAACAAAACACAGTTAGAAATCAATAACAGGAGGAAATTGGGAAATTTCACAATATTTGGAATTTTAAAATATACTCCTAAGCAACCAAGGAAGAAATCACAAAGGAAATTAGAAAATACTGTGATAAATCAAAATATTAATAAAACTACAATGCAGTAAAACTTATAGGAGAAAACTAAATTAGTACTCACAGTGAAATTCCAAGTGTGAACACCTATTCTAAAAAAATTTTTTAAAAAGAAATATCAAACCAATAACCTAACCTTCCACCTTAAGAAATTAGAAACAAAAACACGGAAGGGGTAGAGTTCAAGGGAGTTGGGGGCTGACAATGAAAAAGCTTCACTAAGTTGTCCTTGGACAGAGTAGCTTGGGAGAAAAAGCATGAAACCATCCATAGGCTTAAGGCCAGGAGGCTTCCATCCCTAAGGAGATGAGGTCAAGGTCACTCCCAGAAGAAGCAGTTGGAGAGAGAGGGCTTCCAGGTCTAAACAACATCGCTCAGTATCAGAGCAGCGAGTCTTTGGGTCTGAGTACTCCAAAGAGTAGTAGCAGCTTAGGGTCTTAATAATCACAGGGCTTTCTCCAATCCATTGCTAGCAGGTGTATGTATTAGTTGGCTAAGGCTTGCCATAACAAAACATCACAGGCTTTGAAAACAGAAATTTATTTTCTCTAAGTTCTGGAGGCTGGAAGTCTGAAGATGAGGATGTTGGTGGGTTTAGTTTCTTTGGAGGCCGCTCTCCTTGGTGTGCAATGGCTGCCTTCGTGCTGTGACCTCACACAGTAGCCCCAGTCTGTGCTATATGTATTCTAATCTTCTATTCAGAATCTAATCTTTAGTGATGTTGGATTAGAGCCCAGCATGTGACCTTATTTTACCCTAATTACCTCCTTGAAGGAATAATCTCCAAATACACTCATACTCGGAGATACTAGGGATTAGGGATTTAATGTATGAATGGGGGGGGGGGGGGTAAATCAGTCCATACCCAGGTAGGATGACGTTTCATGGGATATGCAAAGCAGACAGAGCATAAGTAGCTATAGATATGTTTGGGCTATTTTTAAAATAATTGGATATGTAAAAATTTAAGTTTGGAGTTGGAGAGGTTTTGAGCTAACAGGTCCCAGACTGCAGGGATGACATAAACAACCTAGGGATAATACACAGGGGTCACCTGTGGCTCATTTAGATAACAAAGGAAAAACTAAACCTGAAGAAAGGAGAAGGAGGGAAATACTAAAGAGGAGAGTAGAAATAAATGAAACAGGGCTGCGCCTGTGGCTCAAAGAGTAGGGCGCTGGCCCCATGTACTGGAGGTGGCAGGTTCAAACCCAGCCCCGGCCAAAAACTGCAAAAAAAAAAAAAAAGAAAGAAAGAAAAGAAATGAACCAAATCATAGAACAATATAGAAAATCAATAAACCAAAAGTTGAATTTTGAACATATAAAAAGATTGATAAGCCTTTACCTAAACCAAGACAAGACAGAAGAGACACAAATTGCTAAATCAGAATGAAAGAGGAAATATTACCACTGAGCTTATAGGGAAAAAGAAAAAGACTTAGAATGCTGTGGACAATTGTATGCCAACAGACTAATCTCCATAGAATTGACAAATCCCTAAGAAGGTGCAAATTCCCAAAAATGACTCAAGAACAGGAAATGTAAAGAGACCTCTGAAAAGTAGAGATAAAATTAAGAAAGAAGCAATTTCTACAAGTTAAAGCCAAGGACCAGATGGTTTTGCTGATAAATTCTACCAAACATTTAAATAAGAGATAAAATTAATACTTAGCCAAACTCTTCCAAAAGGAGATGTGGAGGGAACACTTCTCAACTCATTCCATAAAACCAGGATTATACTGACATCAAAGCCAGACAAAAAACATTACAAGAAACAAAAACCATAGACCAATGTCCCTTGATGCAAAAATTCCCAACAAAATAATAGTAAAACAAATCTAGCAACATTTCAAAAGAATTACACAAATGACCGACAAACTCATTGAAAAATGCTCAATGTCTCCGATCATTAGGGAAATGCAAATCAAAACCACAGTGAGATGTCACCTAACGTTAATGAGAAGGCCTCACATTAAAACCTCCCCAGCAATAGATGCTTGTGTGGATGCAGAGAGAAAGGAATGCTCATCCATGAGTGGTGGGACTGCAAACTAATGCAACCTCTATGGAAAGCTGTACAGGGATACCTCAAGGAATTTCAACTAGACCTACCATTTGATTCAGCAATCCCACTGCTGGGTACATACGCCAAGGAAAAAAGGTCATTTTATAAAAAGTACACCTGCACTTGAATGTTTATAGCAGTACAATTCACAGCCCCGAAGATGTGGAAGCAACCCAAGTGCCCAGCAATACATGAATGCTATAAACAAATACCAATAAAATGTGGTATATGCTAAATGTGGAATACTACTCAGCCATAAAGTAAAACAGCAATCTGGTATCTTTTATAACAACCCTAGAACTAGAAACCATTCTTCTAAGTGAGATATTACAGAAATATTACATGTACTCAATACCAAGTTGGAACTGATCGATCAACACTTAAGTGCACATATGGAAGTAAATATCAGTGAAAATCTAGCTGGGAAGGGGAGAAGAGAGAATGGGCAAATTCACACCTATCGGTTATGGTGCAGTGTCCAGGAGGGGGGCACTGTTTATAACCTTGACTCCATTTGTTCAAAAATCAAAGTGTGTAAACAAAACACATGTACTCCCTATTATTCTGAAATAGAAAATAAATAAAAATAAAAAATAAGATAAAAAAATACATCATGACCTATTTAGATTTATAATAACAGTACAATTTCCTTCAGTATATAAAAGCTAATCTGTTTTATGTCAATAAAATAAAGGACAAAAGTGATATAATCATTTCTATGCAGAAAAAGCATTTGACAAACTCTTATACATTTTCATGATTTAAAAAAAAAAACAATCAACAGACAAGAAATACAAGGCAATTTCCTCAAATTAATAAAGGGCATCTATAAAAAACTCTCAGCTAACATATTTACTGGTGAAAGACCATGAGCTTTCTCTCTAACATCACAAACTAAAAAGGGGTACCTTCTCTTGCCATTTCGATTGGACATTGTACTGGAGATCAAGGAAATAGACAATAAAGTAAAATAAACAACATTCATATTAGAAAGGAATAAATGAAACAGTCTTAATTCACAAGTGACATGCTCTTTATAGAAAATCCAAAGAAGGCACGCATTACATGCAATTATTACTGGAACCAACAAATGAGTTCAACAAGTTCATAGGATGCAAGATCAATATAAAAACTGTTTATATAGCAATGAACAGACAACAATGAAACGATTAAAATAATTACATTTAAGATAGCATCAAAAATAAACTATTTAGGAATAAATTCAACAAAAGAAGTGAAAGACTTGTGCAGTAAAAAGTACAAAAGATTGCTAAATAAAATTGTCTAAATGGCAAGACATACACCATGTTCATAGACTTGAGAACTTAATATTGTTAAAATGGCAATACTGTGTTAATTTACTATTGTTTTATACCGAATTACCACACACTTGACTGCTTCAGGAACACAAATTCGGGCTCGGCTTCTATAGCACAGTGGTTATGGCACCAGCCACATACACCAACGGTGGTGAGTTTGAACCCGCCCGGGCCAGCTAAACAATAATGGCAACTACAACAAAAAAATAGCTGGTGTAGTGGGAGCCTGTAAGTCCCAGCTACTTGGGAGGCTGAGGCAAGAGAATCACTTGAGCCCAAGAGTTTAAGGTTGCTGTGAGCTGTAACGCCACGTTACTCTACTGACAGTGACATAGTGAGAGTCTGTCTCAAAAAAAACACACACACACATACACACACAAATTTGTCATCTTACAATTCTAGAGGTCGAAGTAAAAAATGGGCCTTCTGAGACTAAATTCAAAGTGTAAGCCAAGCTGTGTTGCTTCTGAAGGTTCCAGGGGAAAAAATGTTTCTTGCCTTTTTCAGCTTCTACTGGCTTAATCACAGACTTTGGCTGGTGAGTGTGACACTCCTGCCACATCTCCCTCATCATATCTTCTTCTGTAACTCTACCTTGTTTCTCCCTATTATAAAAGAGTCTTGTGATTACCTTGACCCATTGCCATGGAAGGTAACACATTCACAAGTTACAGAAATTAGTACATATGCGTATTTGGGGGGGATCTTTACCTATCACATTTCCAAAGATGATCTAATGAGTTTATTTAATCCTTATCACAATCTCAGTTTTCAGAACTGAGAAGATAATCTGAAAATTTATATAAACCCGGAATAGTCAAAACAATCTTAGAAACCAGAACAATGTTGATCTCACACTTCTGAATTTCAAACCTGCTTCAAAAATACAATCATCAAGGCAGTGTGGTACTGGCATAAGGATAAATATAGAAATCAGTGGAATACACCCTTGACTGCACTAATGTACACAGCTATGATTTAATAATAAAATAAATAAATAAATATCCATTTGGAACTTAGAAAGAAAAAAAAAAGAAATCAATGGAATAGAATTGAGAGGTCAAAAATAACACTTTACATTTTGGGTCTGTTTATTTGTTGACAAAGATGCCAAGACAATTCAATGGCAAAAGAATAGTCTTTTCGACAAATGATATTGGACAATTAGATATTCACAGGTAAAAGAAATTGGGTTCCTATCTCATACCATATGGAAAATTAACTTAAAATTTACCATCAACCTAAATGTAGAAGTTAAAAATATTAAACTCCCAGGGGAAAAAAGATAGGAACATCTTTGTAACATGTGTTAAGCAAAGCCTCCTTAGATATGACACCAAAACATGCCTAAAAAAAGAGAAAGCAGGTAAATTAAACTTTCTCAAAATTAAAAATGTTTGTGTTTTAGATATATTAAACTTTGTCAAAATTAAAAACGTTAGTGTTTTAAAGGAGACTTTCAGACAGGTACCAGGTTACACACAGGATGGGAGGTAATGTTTGCTAATCTTGCATTACATGAGGAACTTGTACCCAGAGTATATAAAGAATTTATAAGAGTCTTCTGACTCAACAATAAAAAGAAAAACAATTCGATTTTTAAAATGGGGAAAGTATTTGAATACGTCTTTCTCCAAAGAAGGTAATAAATGGTGGCTAATAAGCACATGATAAATTGCTCAATATCATTAGTCATTAAGGAAACACCAATGGAAACCATAATGGGGTACCAATCCACACCCGCTAGGATGGCTGTTATCGAAAAGATAGACAGCAACAAAAGGTCAGCAAGAACATAGAGCAATTAGCACCTTAATAAATAACTGGTGGAATTACAGCCACTTTGGAAGCTAGTTTGGTAACCTCTCAAAATATTAAATACAGCTGCCATGTGACAGCAACTCCACTCCTGGGTTCATATTCCAAAGACTGAAAAACAGTACGTCTACACCAAAATGTGTGCCTAAATGTCCATAGCAACATTATCCACACTATAAAAACAAGGAACAAGCCAAATGTCCATCAACTTATGAATGAAAAAGTGAAATGTGACATGCCTATATGGTGGAATATTGTTCAGTCATAAAAAGATAGGGAGTACTGATTGATGCATGCTGTCCTGGGGATGAACCCTGGAAACACTATGTCACAGTGAAAGAACATGTCACAGTGAAAGAACAGGTTACATATTTTATAATTACTTTTTTTTTTTTTTTTTTTGAGACAGAGTCTCACTCTGTCGCCATTGGCGGAGTGACATGGCAT
Organism: Loris lydekkerianus; assembly: GCA_963574355.1. Taxonomy (NCBI): domain Eukaryota; kingdom Metazoa; phylum Chordata; class Mammalia; order Primates; family Lorisidae; genus Loris; species Loris lydekkerianus. The sequence goes on along the minus strand of CAUYPK010042414.1, from coordinate 20,225 downwards.
CACAGCTCACAGCCACCTCAAACTTTTGTTCTCAAGCAATTCTCTTGCTTCAGCTTCCCGAGTAGCTGGGACTATAGGCACCAGCCACAATGCCTGGCTATTTTAAAGGAGGAGGTCTCACTCTGGCTCAGGCTGGTCTAGTACCCCTGAGCTCAGGCAATCTACTCGCCTTGGCCTCCCAAGTGCTGGGATTACAGGCATGAGCCAGGGCTCTGGGCCTTATAATTTCATTAATAGGAAATGCGTAAGCAAATCCACAGCTATGGAAAGTAGAACAGTGGTTGTCACAGGCTGGGAGAGAGATAATAGGGAACAACCGCGTAACGGGTATGGGGTTTCTTCTGGGGATGGTGAAAAAGTTTGGGAATTAGGAGCTTTGGTTGAGCAACACTGAATTTACTAAAACCCACTGAATTGTATACTTTAAAGCTCTGGATTTTACAGTGTGTGAATTATATCTCAATGAAGCCATTATTTTTATTAAAAAACAACATAAAAATATTGTAACAAAAGGAAGAAACAGAAGAAAAGGGAAACAAACAAATGGGTCCAGTGAAAACCAAATAGCAAGATGACAGGCGTTAACCTAACTATCTTAATGACCATATTAAATGGTCTAAACATTTAAGGCAACAATGTCAGTTTGACGGGAAAAAAAAAAGCAATATCTAATGAACCAGAAGAAATTCACTTTAAATGCTCAAATAGATAAAACATAAAGGGATAGAAAAATATATGCCATGAGAACATTTTTTATAAAAAGCTGGAGTGGTTATATTAACATCAGAGAAAGTAGATTTCAGAGCAAAGAACTAAGAAGGCTACTTAATAAAGAGGTTGGTTACTCAAGAAGACGTACGTACTTGTGTACCAATAGCAGAGACTGAAAATGCAAGAGGCAAAAACCGATAGAAATGCAAAGAGAAAGAAAAATTCCTCTCCCTTCTCAATGATTGATAGGACAAATGAATGGAAAATCCGCAAGGATGTAGACTTGACGAATACCTGGAACCAACTTCACTGAGTGAACATTTATACAACATTCTACTTAGCAACAGAACACAAGCTTCTTTTCAATGTATTCTGAATGTCTGCACAGAACATCTACCAGTATAGACTATCCCAGACCAGAATACAAGAACTTTTAATGTAGTGAAAGGATTCAAGTCATCCAAACTGTGTTTTCTGACTGTAACAAAATTAAATTAGAAATTAATAACAGGTCTCTAGAAAACCCTGACATTTGGAAACTTAACAGCATATATCTGAACAGCCCGTGCTCAAAGAAGAAATCAAAAGGGAACATAGACAGAGTGTGTAACGGAATGGATATTAAAGCGCAGTAAAAGGTGGGGAGAGCTGTTGAAGCAGTATTTAAGGAGAAATTTGTGGAACTAAATGCCTGCCTCAGGAAACTTCAAAGATCTCAAGTCAATGACGTCAGTTTGCACCTTAGGAAAACAGTAAATGAGCAAATTAAACTCGAAGTAAGCAAACAGCAGGTATAATAAATGTGAGAGCAGAAACAGATGAAATAGAAAACAGAGAAAAATCCACAAGATAAAAAGCTGATTCTTGGAGCAGTCAAAACAATGAATAAAAATCCAGCCACACTGATCTAGAAAAAGAACAAAGACACAGATATCAATATCATGACTGGCAGAGGTGATCTCATTACAGATTCTACAAATATTTAAAGGGATAGTCACATAAATAGTATAAACAACTTTATGTCTATGAATTCAATGAAATTCAATGACAGTGGCTCAGTGCCTGCAGCACAGTTGTTACTGCACCAGCCACATACACCAAGGCCAGTGGGTTCGAACCCGGCCAGGGTCAGCTAAACAACAATGATGACAACCTCAACAAAAATAGCCAGGCGCTGTGGCAGGCATCTGTAGTCCCAGCTACTTGGGAGGCTGAGGCAAGAGAATCACTTACGCCCCAAAATTTGAGGTTGTCGTGAGCTGTGGTGCCATGGCACTCTACCCAGGGCAACATAGTGAGACTCTGTCTCCAAAAAGGAAGGAAGGAAGGGAGGGAGAGAGGGAGATCCCTTGAAAGATACACCTAGGAGAGCTTGCTGGAGATGAAATAGATCACCTGAAGAGTGCTCTGTTTACTACAGAAAATGAAATAATAACTTCCCGCAAAAAAACTCTAGGCTCAGATGGCTTCTCCAACACATTTTAGAAATAAATAATAGCAATTCTGCACAAACTATTCCAGGAAGTTGAAAAGGGCATTACTCTGATAGCAAAAACTCATCAAAGACAGTACGAGAAAAGAAAACTATGAACCCAAAATGAAGTATGAACATGCAGGATTAATCTGGATGAATAGTAATTAAGAGGAATTGTTTGGCCGGCCAAATCTTGGTTCAAAATTCTTTCTGTGTCATTGTGTGATCTTGGGTGAGTAACTTTGCCTCTCTACACTCCATTTCCTTATCTATATAATCAGAGCAATAACCTTAGGCTGAGGGTTAAGGCACAGGTTTAATGTGATAATATATCTGCACTGCTCTTAAACAGCGCCTGGGATGTAATAGGCACTTCAACAACTATTAACTGTAACAAGATATAATAATATTCTTGTTAAGATAAGGGAACCTATGCCTTTTGTGGTGTGAACAAATATTTGCAGCCAGTAGTTATTTTTTGACCAATGAAGTAATTTCAAAATCACTATTTTTCTTTGCACTTAAAGGAGGGAGTATAATTCTTTTTAACTGCATATGTAACTTACCTCTTAACCAAGAAGCAGTGGCCTTTCTCCCCCGCACTTTTTTTTTTTGTTGTTCTGTCACAAGAAGAAGCGAGATTTTTGTGCTCTGATCCAGCATGAATACTCCTTTCAGCCTTTTGTTTTCCTGCTGGCTGGGGACCTGAGTTGCTCATACAGTTGTCACTCAGTCCAAGCTGACACAGAATCCCAAAAAGTCGTGCTCACTGAAATCTATTGTAGTTTACCCCAAACCCTTGTGGCTTACAGCCTTGCTTGAGATCAAGGCTGTTTGAAGTTTTCCATGCCTCCAACTAGAGCTTTTCCCTCCTCATGGTCTGGGAAATTAAAACCAAGCAATGGTCCTGACTGCTTAGCCTTGTTTATTTATTCCTTACACTCATTACCAACACACCAAAGCACAAAATGCAACAAAGCTTTCCACGCAGGTTGGGAGTCCACACTCCTGGACACTTGAAGGTCAGGCCTCAGTGATCAGTGAAGGGCAGTCTCTTCTCACTCCTCCTGTTCTCAGCTTATTATTTTTACCACATGGGTAGGCAATGGGATGGGAGAAAGATGACTTGCTGTGTGTGAGGGCGGATGAACCCAGAGGAAGTCGACAGTCTGGTCCTTGTGTCTGAAGCTTTGGAAGCACAAAGACAGACCCCACCTGTTCATTACCGTGCTTCAGTAATTGTCCCAAATCTCCTACAGAGAGGGCTAAGTGAATTGGTAGAGAAAGACATTAAACTTATTGCAATATTTTTTTCCTCCTCTTTGGACTTAAGCCAGGATTTCTCAACTACAGCATTGCTGGTAATTTGGACCAGATAATCCTCTATGGTGGGGGGCTTGCCTATGCATTACAGGATGGACGTTTAGCTTTATCCCCGGCCTTTACCCACTAGATGCCAGTAGCAGCCACCTCCCCAAGTTGTGATGACTAAAATGCTTTCAAGTATTACCAAATGTTCCCGGGGGGAGGGGGGAGGGAGAGTGCACAGCCCTGTGGGCATTGAAAACCACTGACCTATGCAGAAACATGATAGTAAAGACATTTGGCATTGGAACCACTGTACCTTTTACTTACGGGGAAAAAAGGAGAGGGAAATAAATTTCTAAAGTTCACACAGTAGATTAGTGGGCAATGAGGGAGGAGAAATGGGTTTGCAAACAATGCTCGGGCAGACAACCATCTCTTCTGAATGATCAGGCATTGTCCAAGTAGGAAGGGAAGCTGCGATTTGTTTAGTTGAAAAGGGCAAAGACCTTTGTTTTGCAGGGCTCTCTGGTAAGAGCTGAGCTGGAGGACACAGGATGACTGTACAGTATTTCCAAATATCCTGTAACACCTCCCCTTAAATATAGGAGGACCAGCAGACTCAGAGCAGGTGCAACAGAAAGGAAGGGCAGCAGTTGTCTATCAGTTTCAAAGGTCCTGTTATCCCCTTGAGTAAACAAAACCCTGAGTGGTCAAAGGACCACACCTCATCCTTGCCAGCAAAATGAGGAAGGAGCCAGCCAAAGAAACAAAGTTGGAGAAAGGAGACAGAGGCCCCCCTTCTCGAGGACAGTCATCATGGATTTCAACAGAGCACAAACAGGAGCTAACAAATAGGAGCTGACAAATCCATGTCAGAAATGAGGAAAATGTGGTATGCTGAATAACAAACGCTCTCTCAAAGATGTCCACTTCCTAATCCTAGTAACCTGTGATATGTCACCTTATAAGGCAAATGAGAGTCTGCAGATGCAATCAAGTTAAGAATCTTGAGATGGGGAGATTATCCTGGATTATCCTGGTGTGCCTGATGTAATCACAGGGTTCTTATAAGAAAGATGCAAGAGAAATCAGAGTTAGAAGGAAATGTAACACTGGAAGCAAGGGAAAGAGAGAGATTTGAAGATGCTGTGTTGCTGGGTTTAAAGGAGGGTGGTTCATGGTAGCCTCTGGGTGTTGGAAAGGATAAGGGAAACCAACTATCCCCTCAGAGCCTCTAGAACAGCTGTTCTCAACCTGTGGGTCGTGACCCCTTTGGGGGTCAAACAACCCTTTCACAGGGGTCGCCTAAAAACATCCTGCATATTAGATATTTACATTACAATTCATAACAGCAGCAAAATTACAGTTATAAAGTAGCAAGAAAAATAATTTTATGGTTGGGGGTCACCCCAACATGAGGAACTGTATTAAAGGGTTGCAGTATTAGGGAGGTTGAGAACCACTGCTCTAGAATCCATGCAGCTCTACAGACCTGTTTTAGACTTCTGATCTCCAGATCTACAGGATCATAAATTGCTGGGTTGTTCTAAGGCAGTGAGTTTGTGTTAATTTGCTGGAGAAGACACGGGAAACGTGCACAGAACCCTCCGGAGTGTCTCTGTAGTTCAGGGTTAGAGGTCCAGCTGTCAGACCAGCTTTATCACAGAGCATCCGGGACCCTCAGCACCAGCTCTGAACCACATTATACTCTGCTATACATTAGCCCATCACTAGGTCCCTCCGGCTCCAACCCCTTTACATTCTGCCATTTCATCACTCTCAAAACACCCAGCCAGAGGGCGGGATGAGGGAAGAAAACAGGTGTCAGCCTCTGTCCTTGTAGTATGATTTTGGGGGGTGGCAGGAGAATCTGGTCTTTGTCCCTGGTTCCTGACACAGAGCTTCAAAAACTTTTGGAATTTCCTGAGTATTAGTAAGGTATTTTGTTATTCCAAATGAACCCCTTTTGACTATGTTCAATTTTATGTCACCCACAGTGAATACTAAATACTTTTAAAGGAGAAGCTGGCCAGGCCAGTAAGACCAAGTACATAATTAAGGATCAGAAGTCTCAGCCCCATGCCAGGCCTTCTGAGGAGGGGGGTCATGTCTGTATAATGAAAGCTCCACAAAAACTCTGGCCAACAGGGCTCAAAGAGATTCCCGGTTGGTAAGCAGGCTGATGTGCTGCAGGGTGAGGGTGTCAAGCCCTGGCTCCACAGCCACAGAAACACCTGCTCCAAGACTCTTCCAAACCTTACTGACCTCTGTGTTCATCTGGTTGTTCATTTGTATCCCTCGACATAACACAGTCATTGTAAGGGTAACTCTTTCTAAGATCCATGAGTCATAACCTGAAGAAGGGTTGTGGAAATCCTCAAAATTTGTAGCCAAGTTGGCCAAGCACATGTGCAAATGGCCCTTGGGTCTTGCAGCCAGCATCTAAAATCTCACGGTACTGAGCCCTTTCAAATCTGTGAAGTTGGACAGTAATTCCACGCAGTTAGTGTCACCACTACGGCCCAGGGTGAAGAAGGGAAAGGGGGGGATGGGATGGGAGGGGAGGGGGAGGTCAGATCAAGGGAGGGTGAATGGTGGGATCACACCTACAGTGCATAATGCAAGGGTACAGGTCGGATTTATTAAGTATAGAGTATAAATGTCTTAACACAATAATTAAGTAAACGAGATGAGGTGTGATGTAAATGCTCCTAATTCTACATGAAATCAGCACATTGTACCCCTTACATGCATTAATGTATACATTATCTATGTGTTTATGATTTAATAAATAAATAAATAATGAATTGTTGAGTATACAGTTGGTGTCAAAATGTAGCACTTGACTAGTTGTGTGTCTTTGGGGAGGCCACATCTCCACGGAGCCTTAATTCTCTTGTCTAAGTGAGTGAATTAGCAGAATTCATGATTTTTATCAGCCAAAGCATTTTTTTTTTCCCTAAAATCAATACCGTACCTCTAAGCCCAATATGTAAAATAAATTAAAGCAAATTTCAGGCCTTATTTTCTTCCAAGCCTTCCTTTTTCCTTGCCTCTAAGACACCTTTGTGAAAACCTGGGGCTCTCCGTAGCAATTGGAAAGTCACTGTCCCGGGTGGTCCAAGATCCCGTCTCCTCTCAGAAAATTCTATTATTCATTCTCAAAGTCTAATAAGCAGAGATCTAATTTCCCCCAAAGCCCTGAATGCTTCTTGAGAGGCCCCTCACTCCCTCAGGCAGCTACAAGAGGACCTGATGATGAGGCAAGCTTGCTGTGGACTGAGCTGGGAATGAACCCTCCCTTCTGCTAAAGTTCTCAGCCCAGTACCCAAGGTCAAATGTGTGGTCGCAGAGCCCAGCTCTTTATTGTCAGGAATAAAATAAACTCTCTCTCCTCTCTCTTCCCCCAAACAAGACAGCAGGATGCGCTGACCCTATCTCCAGTAATATCAGGTTTATAAGAACAGTTTCTCACTTTTATTCATTTGAGAATTGAATTAGCTTTCACATTTGCCTCTGCGGCTTCAAAGAACATCTCCCAGCCATCATTTACCACACTATTAAATCAAGGAGCATCTTGTCGGTACATCTGATAATTTGATTCTGAGTGATGTTTGTGTTGGTGCTAAGCATTTTAGCCAGTGACAATAACGTTAGGAGTGTGTGGCTGGGCCCTTTTAACTACCAACTCAAAAGAGGTTTCGACAACTCGATGTAACAGTGGTAATGAAGAGACTAGATTACTTTAAAAGTTATTATGTTTCAATGGGGGGAACTGGATTCAATTTAAAGATACTCTCGGCTCTGGCTAAAGAAACATCTTTTGTTTTTCACATGAAACTTGGTAAAATCTGGTGTTGAAGCAGCTGGAAATTGTAACTGTTGAGCAGGTTCAGGACTGTTAATATTAAGTTTCTTGTTTAGTTCAACCCTTATAGGCAAGATCTGGCAATAGTTATAGAATAGAGGGTGAAAATAATAGATCTAAAAACTAGAGTTCAAGTCTCAGCTCTGCTACTTGGGAAAAAAAATTTTTTTTTTGAGACAGAGTCTCACTATGTCATCCTTAGTAGAGTGCTGTGGCATCATAGCTCACAGCAACCTCAAACTCTTGGGCTTAAGCAATTCTCTTGCCTCAGCCTCCTGAGTAGCTGGGACTACAGGCACCTGCCATAACACCTGGCTATTTTCTTGTTGCAGTTGTTATTGTTGTTTAGCTGGCCCGGGCTGGGCTCAAACCCGCCATCCTTGGTGCATGTGGCTAGCGCCGTAACCACTGTGCTACCAGTGCTGAGCTGGGAACGTTATTATAATATATTCCTCAGTTTCCTCTCCTGCAAAATCAGGAAAATAATAATAAAATAGGGTTGTAGAATGGATTTCATTAGATCAGGATTTCTTAACCTGCACTGTGGACATTTGGAACTGGATCATTCTTTATTGTGGAAAGTTGTCCTGTGTATTATAGGGATGTTTACAAGAATCTTTGGCTTCTACCTTTGTTAGATACCAGCAGCAAACCTCTGCCAGGATGACAATCAAAACTACATCCTTGACATTGTGAAATATTTCCTAGGGGGCAAAATCAGTCCTGAGAACCCTGGTTCAGATAATGTTTTCAAAGCTCTTAGATGGTGCCTGATACACCAAAAGATACCTTTGTGGAAGATATCATGAAGACACTGTAAGTGCTCAGTAACTGGTAACTGTTAGTAAGATTTTTTTTTTTAAGTTTGTGAAGAGCTTAAACTATTCTCATTAGAACTAGCTTGAACGCACTGTCCTTGAGTTTCTGCAATCCTTAGTGGACCAGGATAGTCTGTGTCACCTCTGGAGAACGTCTCAGGAGATATGAATTCTGAAGGCCTTTGTGCAGCCACCTGACGGGCTGAACTCTCCACTCTTTGGACTCACAAAGCCAAAGTCAACATCATCACCATTTTGCTGACAGCAGGATACCTCCTTGGACGAGTGAGGTTGGCCAACACGAGGTGACTCTCATCAGTCCTCCATTCGTTTAATAAACATTTGCTGTCTACGCTATAGCAGGGTCTGTGATGGGCACCTGGAGTATAAGCAATCCTGGTCATCTGCTTTCTAGACGTCACAAGGGGGCAGGGAACACAGGTTGGTGAAAGATGATTACAACCCAGAACCATGACAGGAAAGAATTCAGTCATCTCATACAACCTGGAATGTCAGAGCAAGAGTCCTGAGTGGGGCCTCAGCTTTGAGAATTTAGGACCTGGTATTTACCTCCCAAAACCAGTTGCAAGGTTTGATCTCATAACCAAGTGCTTTACTTTTCAAATGGATAAAAGTTATTCAAGGAAGACCTGAGTTCATACCAGATTTGAGTTTGGATTTCCTTACACCGTGTGTCTCCCCTCAGTAGGCCAGTCAATATGACCAGGCGAACTGGGTTAGCAAGATGTTTTATTGCCCAAAGGAAAATCAAGTGGTTTCTCAGTATCTAGCAGGGCATCCTGGCCACCGTGTGTGTGTGTGTGTGTGTGTGTGTGTGTGTGTGTGTGTGTGTGTGTGTGTATGCGTGCGCGTGCGCATATGCACATCTGTGTGTGTGACTATCAAGAGATTGGGAAGATCTGTCTGTAATTTGTCCATTGCTGGGATCTCTCAACAGGAGCAATCATTGGCAGTAAGTGTTCCACAAGCTCCTGACAGTGTAAAATGGGACTGAGAGTCTCTCCACTAGACAGCGAGTGATTGGAGATTAAGAGTGATCTCTCTCTGTTTTAGGAGTGTGTCAGCGGTGGGAGATGGGGAGACTTTACTCCACAGTAAACCCAGAAAATGGCAGATAATACTTCAATGAGGATTTGGTGTTTGAATACATTAATAAATGAATGGATAGACGGGGGGGGGAAGATGAATAAATTAGCAAGTAAAACTTGAGACAACCGTCTTCCTTTGTCCACTGCAGGAGAGAGATGCATTGTTTTATCTCGTTGGCTCCAGCCTGGCTCTTTTTGTGGAAATTTTTTGCCCCTCCACCTACAACATCTGGTTTTCTTTGTGAGTGACTTTTCTGAAATGGCTCTAGATCCCAAGCCACTGTTAATTGGTCTGTGAGTAGGCGTCTGACCCAGAAGGGATCACAGTACACTTTTCTGCCCTAGAAATATCTGGTTGCTCTAAGCAAAGCCAATGAGTCCTTCCATTAGGACTTTGGACAAGCCATTGAGGGTGTGAATTTCATTCCCATCCAAGGACAGACATTGTAAGAGGAAACCCCAGGAGCTGTTGGTGGGATTGCATTTTTTGTTATGTAGCCAAAGCCTCTTGGCAATAAGAGAAAAATGTATGAAAACAAGCAATTGCTATAAGAAATGGGGGAGTTCCAAATATGCCTGAATCCTTGGTCTTTTAGTACATGAGACCCACCTGCATTCCTTTCAGCCTTTTCTTTGGTTTGGTTGCTCCATTCTTTCACGAGATCCTTCAATACCCTTTTAATTCTGTTTTTCCTTAAGCTATTTTGAGTTGCATGTCTGTCACTTGCGATTTGAAAAGTCCTGGATACACACACAGTCCACAGTTCAGGCATCAAGACAAGTTAAACTCCTTCGCATGATTTGTCAATTCTGCTGATGATATTAAATGGCCACACGCCACCATGTTGTAAAACAGAAACACAAGGCCCTTGGTCTGTAATAAAGCAACATTCTCCTTCAAATACATTCAATACACCTCTGTAAGAGTAATAGATCAGCAGTTACTTCATAACAAAGATGCCAATATTATAGAAGCTCAAGATGCAGAATTGACTACAGAGAGAAGAGTGGTCTATTGACATGCTACAGATGTTGTGGCTCTGCCATTATTCAAATATTTCTATTGCCTGGAGTCCTGAATTTTTTCCCTACCCCGTAAACATTCATCTGTAGCTCCTAAGCCAATGAGAGTGAGTTTCAGCTAAGCCTTCCCTACCTGTGCCATTTGGAATGAACGCTACACTGTGGAAATGGCTGCTGGTGGTATAGTAGTTTCCAGGAGCAAATAGCTTAAGCTGGTGCTCAATCTGCATAGTTTATATGCCTCCATTCAGAAGGAAAGGAAAATCAGTCTTTATCCACTGCCATCAGCTTTTCTAGGTGCTACCCAAATGTAATCTATCATTTGGTTCTCTCAAACACAGAGGGACATATTGACATCCCTACCTTTCAAAGAAGGAAACTCAGGCTCACCATGGTTGAGTAGGGCAGGGGTTGACAGGTTTCAGAGCCTGTCTTCGTTTCTTGTCGATATTGTTCCGGGATCCAGAGATTAGCTGGGAGCATTTCTTGACTCCCTAGAGTTAAAGGGAGCCCTGATTTACTTGCCCAGGCCCTTCCCACTGGACAGGCACCTGCAGATGAGAAGGGGTCCAGGCAGTGTTCAATGCCTAGAATGACGCGAGGGGGCCTCAATGCCAAGAAACATTGTTATAAAGTAGGAGGGAATGCTCAAATGCTTTCTGTCCCTAACACCAGTTACTGGCTTTTTCTCACCACTAAAGCTTGCATCACATTTCTCCTTCCCGCTAAGTTGGGTTCAAAGTCCTGGAAGTGCTTACTTTTCTCGTCATCCACAAATTCCATTCTGCATCCCATAGCAAAAATGAGATCTGAAAACAACAAAAATCTGGATGGTGCTCTAACATTGCTTAAAACCCTTCTCCTATAGGCTTATCCTGACTCTTAAAATACAAGTCTAGATTCCTGGCCAGGGCTCCCCAGCCCTTCCTCAATAATCCAGGGCTGCTCTTGCCTCATCTGTCCCTGGTCTGTTTGATCTGGACCCTCCCCAAGGGTATTTTCCTAGTTCCCTTCTGTCCCACCTCTACCTTCTATTATCACCTCCCTCTACCCTGGAGGTCCTCGCTTAACAGTGTTCACCTCTAAGACAGCGGTTCTCAAAACTGTATTAAAGGGTTGCAGCATTAGGAAGGTTGAGAACCACTGCTCTAAGAAGTGTTTTCTGACCCCCACTCTCAGATCAGGTGAGGCACCTGCTACCTCTCTCCAGCAGCCCCATGTGGTTCACCTTTAGTGACCCCACGTTAGTAACTATTTTTCACTGTCTGACTTCCTCACTAAACTGCAGAAGTCAGCCCCTGCACTTGTCACCTATAATCACCAGATTATTCTTCCTGAAGAGAATCTCTGGTGTTTATTGTTTCATTTACGTTCTCACCCGCCCCCAATTATCTCACATAACGTGATTTGTTCCTGGTTCTCCCTATCCCAGTTTCTTCCATTCTAGATGACATATTCAACTTCTTAAAACATGACTTTGAACTTGAATTGTTCTTGCTCTGAAATTTTCATTGACTTTGTATTCCCTGCCCCAACTATAACAAAATAATAGTCAAAACTCTTCCAATATGGTCCCAACTTAAGTTTCCACCTTTAATTACCAGATTTCTTTTTTCTTTTCTTTCTTTCTTCCTTTTTTTTTTTTTTTTTGTGAGTCCTGGTCTAGCAAGAAACACTGTTTTTCTTTTTTTCCTTTCCTTTCTTCTTTTTTCCTCCAACCCTCCTTCCCTTCTTTCTTCCTTCATTTCTCCTTCCTTCCCTGCAACCCTTCCTTCCTCCTGTCAGCCCCTCACCCTCTTCCTCTCTCTCTTATGTTCATTCAACAAGGATTTCAGATGCCTGTGTAATACCCCAGCTGCACACAGGATCCACTTTGGAAGTTTACTGGGTTTTATAGATGCCTGGGCTTTAATCCCCCATCCAAACCCCTCAAAGACTCCTATTTATGTGATATGAGGACAAATCATACAATAGGATTTTGTTTTTCAGTTCCCTAGGGATTCTCAAGTGCAGCTAGAATTGAGAGCCACACATCTACAGAACGGATTTCTTTCCCCATAGACTTTACAGTATAGCGGATTATACAGCCGTGATTTCATGGGGGACAATTTTGCTCCCTGCCCACCTACTAAAGGGGATGTTTGTGCAACGTTCAGAGACATTTTGTCCTGGCACCTAATGGGCAGAGGCCAGGGATGCTGCTAGACACCCACCGTGCACAGGACAGTCCCCAAGCTCTGTACCTCCCCACACACAGCAAGGAATTAGCTGGTCCTTGAACATGTCAGTGCAAGTTTGAGAAACCTTGCCATAGGGAATCACACAAATGCAGGTTTAATTTAGTATCTGAAATGAGAGCACTAAAGAAAAATACAGGGTGACAGTGGGTGTGTCTCACAAGGAGGCCTGAACTACCCTGGTTAGACGGTCTTCCTGAGGCTGGTACCTGCTGGAAAGATTTCTGTCAGTCACCCTGCACAGGGTTTGGAGGTGACAGACCATTTCTGGTAGCCTCCACAGTAGCTGTGAAACTCTGGAAAATTCATAGAATACCTATGGTGCATCTTACAAGGGTACATGTGAAATTTACTAAATGTAGAATATAAATGTCTTAACACAATAACTAAGAAAATGCCAGGAAGGCTATGTTAACCAGTGTGATGAAAATGTGTCAAACGGTCTATAAAACCAGTGTGTGGTGCCCCATGATCGCATTAACGTACACAGCTATGATTTAATAATAAAAAAAAGAAAGAAAATTCATAGAACTTAGAGAAGATCAGATGGGCTATAGTGCCAAGAAAGAGAGGATGCTGGAGAACCAAATCTTCATCATCAGAGCATAGGAAACTTCGGAGAGACAAGAAGGATGTAATTCTCACCAGATCTGCATTTGTAAACTATCCCTCTGGCTGCCTGGTGGAAATTCGAGAGGAGTGGTAGAGCAAGGGTGGCTGTCCCCGGAGAGAGTTTACTCAGCCGATGATGAGACAGCTGGGGAGAAATAGGTGCAAAGATCCCTGGAGGTAATTCTGCTCATCACTGTCTAGACTTCATGCTTGTTGGAAGATGCCACTCTTTAACCAGAACCACTCTCCCCGCCCACTTAAAAGCCTAACCATTCTTTAACCTTCGAGACAAATAAATGACACCAGAAACTTCCGCATTCCCTCAGCCAATATTACTGCCTTGAAAATCTTGGAGATTTCTGTACCTTTGGAACAAGCTTTTACTCACGATGTACAATTTGTATGCATTGAGTTTATCCTCCTTAGAAGATGGTAAGGTGGGTGGCAGCTGGAGTCTGTCTTACTCACCTGTTCTCCCACAGCACTATGGAAACATCTTTCTAGATATTTATTCGAGGGCTCTTTGGTGACAAAAATCAGAAACCTGCTTAGACTAACTTCAGATGAGGATTTCTTTGATGGGGTAGATGTTTCCTCTTTTTCTTTTTTTTTATTAAATCATAGCTGTGTAAATTGATATGATCATGGGGCATCATACACTAGGTTCATAAACCGTTTGACACATTTTCATTGCCTACCCGGCTCCCATTTTCTGGTAAGAGTCTCCAGCTGTCCCTGCAGACAGCGTCCTAGTGGATTGGGTGGGGGTTGATTGCACTGCACAGCAAGTTCTAAGGGCAGACTACTCATCAGCATTTCCGTTCAGTGGGCCGTAGTGTCTTGGTTAAAAGGAGATACACGACCCAGATCATTCAGTGAGCCTCGGTCCTCCACCTTGTGTAAACCTGCCAGTGACGTGAGACGCCTCCTCCATTGTGCTTGCTGAGCCAGAACTTCTGGGAGCTTTTGGTGCGATGCCCTGAGAATGAAGCTGACCCAGACTAACGCAGCCACGAGAGATGGGGAAGGAGAACCCCAAGGACTTGGTCTACATCCCTGCAGTCATGCGAGCCTGAACCTTTGCTGGAAACCTCCCTCAGTGCTTGAACTAACACAACCAGCATCATTCAGAATCCAAGGGCAGAAATTTCAGCCACGTCTCCCAGGGTCCTGGAACGGGGAATTTAAGACTCAAGGGGCCTGTCACCAGATGAAAGGTGTGGCTGTGGGGGGAACACACGTGCTTCCCACCCCCCTTCTTCTGCATGGCTGCTGCCTCGTTCTTCTCTTCTCTGTCTGGGCGTCAGCTGTGTCTCTGAGCCAGACAAGCTCCAGAGTCCTGCGATTCCTCAGTCAGCTGCCTAAAAGTGACTACGGAGCTCTGAGCCACATTCTTATGCCAGTGTGATGCGGCCTTGGTTTTCCCAATTCAGATCTTCATTTTCTTTCTTTCCTTGCCCCAACCTGTCATCAAGGGACAGAAGCAAAAGGCTCATTAAGCATCCTGTGTGTTCAGGGGAAGCCCATGCAGAGATGAGTCACGGCACATAGGTGGTTAACATGCCGCTTACACGCATGGTTCCTGTCACTTCAGTAAATACAGATGGGAGTCACATGGCATGGCCCCAGACTCAGCTCCATGACCACAGACAAGTCCACAGTTGGAATGGAGTCTCAAGTAACCATTCCGGCAAAAGGGAAGAACGCTATCTGACACTTCTTTTCTGTTGGCTGAAATGATGACTGTAGAGTAAAATCTAATCACATCTTCCTTCCTGTCCGAGGAGATGGCCACACTAAGCTTCTAACCACAGTGTCTGACCGGGGTCTACACTGGCCTCACCCACCCTGCCAGCTGGATGTACACAGGTTTCTATCCAGCCAGGGAGTCTCAGTTTTGTCATCAGAAACAAGAGCTAACAATTTTATCTATATCATAAGTTTTTTATAAGGTTTAAAATGAAGGCCTAGCCAAGAATATCCAACTTTTTTTCTCTGCTGCACATCGAAAGAATAAGAGTTTCCTTGGGCCACACGTTAAATATACAAATACTAATGAAAGATGATTAATAAAAAAAAAAAAAGGAAAGAAAAGAATAAAAATTTCCCTGTATGATGTCTATCAGATGTCACCACAGATAAGCAAAAGTAAAAAAAAAAAAAAAACTAACAAAATCAGCTTGCGACCCACAGGCTGCAGGTTGGACACCCCTAGGCATGAAAACATGCTTGTCTTTATTCCTTTTAGTACTGATATTTCATGATTCCACTTGATTTGACAGATAATTGGGAACATGGTTGGAATTTTAGCAAGGACAAGGTGTGACACCAGTACTTCACTCTTCCTTTGCCTGAGAATTTCCCTTGTCTTCTTGTTTTGCCTTCTCCCAGAGTCTCTCTGGGGGCCCAGCTCACATGGGCCAAATTCTTTTCCCCCAGCCTTCTTCAAAGACTGCCGAAGAATCTTGACAGAGGGATACAGAACCCAGGCTGAATTGCCAGTCTCCAAAGTCAATACCTGCTCAGAGGCTACCCTGAAAGTGAATGATTACCTGCCAGGAGAGCTTGCTGAAATGGGCTGCTGAATTGGGACCCATTCAGACTGTGATGCTGGTGGGAGACCAGATTAGATTTTTCTGGATTGCAATGGGCTGCACTCATCTTATTATGTCAGCTTGCTTATTGTTTTGGGTCCCAATTTGCTTTCTCGGTGCAGGTGTATTGAAAATAACTGCTAACATAATTTGGACAGAAGACATTTAATCCCATTGGTGTCTCCCTATTAATTAGCAGAACCACCCCAAGGGGGCTGGTTACCCTATATTGTTCAGGAATGCTTTATCTTGGTGAAAATTTCAGACCCAGTAAATTGCTAATGAAAATGTCATTTTCCTGCTGAGTTTACCTGACCTACTATTTATCTTGCTACTGCCATTAGAGATAGAATTACTGTCAGATTTACTATAAAAAACAGAATTGATTTTTAATTAGGATTTCTAGAAGTAAAGGTTAAAGATGGCTTAAAGAAATGGAGCTGTGGTTTTCTCCTTAAGTATCCCGAAGATGGCTGTCTCTACTCATATGGTTACAGGCCAGAACTGTCATTTGCACCAAGAGTGCCTCACAGTTAACCCTTCACACTTGCATTTGGAACAAGAATATGGAAAAATGCTTCTCTGTCCCTGCCTCCATCTCTTTTGCAAGCCAGGAGTGTCAAAGTGTCAAAATAGAACAGATTGCTTTGGTTTGTGTAACAAGGGTTACTAAAATTGCAATCTTACCTTTGCAGATGACTCAAGGAATACTCTGATAACCTCATGCAGACATTTCATATACAGACAATTATAGGGAGATAGATTAGGATGTCTACAAGAATCATAACTTCCCTTTGCCTGACTTATAAGACGTATCCTTAGTTTTTCATAATACTATTTATAATATCACCACCATCTAGACAGCTGTCTATGGGAGTTGGTTTCTCCAAAGCACATGCAGGTGCCTGGCTAGCCTAAGAGACAAGATCCTTAATCCATCTAAAGGAAAGGTTATGAGCTCAAATCTTGGGGTCAGGCCTGGGTCTTAGCCCCAGCTCAACCACTCCTGATCTGTGTGATGGTGGGCAAGTGGCTCAGCCTCTCTGAGCTTTGGTTTCCTCATCTGTAAACACAGGGTAACAATACTTCTTACACTGTAGGATTATTGACTGTAGCAAATGAACTGAAACTTGTAAATGGATTAGCACTTGCCCTGATGCATAGTTAGCATTCAATAAATAGTAGTGATCATTGGAAAAGTAGATTATGGGAGACTGTGCTCATAATTCACTCTCCCAAATGTCTGTTAATTTATGTGATATTGCCAGATGCCCACCCCTAATGCTGCCTTCAGATATGGACCCAATTGCTTTTGCCATTGTGGGGAAAGCCAGTCCCACTGCCCCGTTCTTATCTCTTGTTCTTCCTGTTCCCCAGCTCTGTCCCGGGCTAGGCTGAGTGCCCCCTTGGTCAGTCTCAATCTGCCCTTTCTCCCTCTGGTATTCCACAAAGCTATACCCTTTTCTTAGTCTCCAGTCTCGGATGATGAATATGAGAGGCTGAGGAAGACAGAGAAGACCCACTGTCCTCAGCATTACGAGTCTGAAGCATGGATGGCCTGGCACAGCAGAAATACTGGAAGAATCTCCCCGCTGCCCTCTGACTTGCCTCCTGTAAGAAGCCACTATGTGGTATGTGCCCCTTCTGATAAGTTCTTTTTGTCTCAAATAAAAGAGATTATTGAAAAAAAAAAAAGACGACAGTGTCTCAGAGTGGTGTTTTGGTACTAAAGGATGTCTTAAAATAGGATCCTTATGATTTCCATTGGGGCAGAAAGGACCTGAGGAGAGAGAGAACATTAAGTCTGAAAAAGCCAAAATGATTACCAGGCATTATCTTCCCCTGATGGGTAAGAGGGCTCTCTGCGCGTGGCGGCTGTGCACTCGGACTGACGGTCTCTCGGAGGACAGCCTTGTGATTAAGTGAAGGTAGGATGGACAGCACCAGTAAGACCCAGCAGGCTGCAGCCCACTTAGGCTGTGGGAAGAGAAGAAGGGTGATGAGCCTGTGTTGTTCCTCGCAAGCCTGGCCTGAGACCCCGAAGACATTAAACAGACAAGCCGCAAGTCTCCAGGTGACAACTGCTGTCTTGCTCTGTGGCCTCCACTTCCGCATACACTGTCTGTTTTCAAGTGCATACGGGGAGTCTCACCACACCACCGTGACTCGTGAGCCCAAATGGCTGATGCCCATAATTGAAGTTCTCTGGAGAATATAAATGGGGTGCCTTACATGGGGTACCCCATTGTCAGCACCTTAAAACTCTACACTAGATTTGCCTATGCTCCAAATTCCATCTCTGAAGGATTATTTCTCTCTCCTTCTGCATTTTTCATAAATGGCCATCCATGGTAAATATCTGAGGCTTTGCAAGCCAAGAGGCAAAATTGAAGGTATTATACAGGTACTTACATAACGATCTAAGGTGTAACTTTAAAAAAAAAAAAAAAATGTAAAAAACTTTTCTAGCTCAAGAGCTATACAAATAAAAAAGCCAGATTTGGCCAGTGGGCTACAGTTCTCTGAACTCTATCCTACTTAATTCTCAGATTTCTGATGCACCATTTTCCCTCATCTAGCCAACGCACTCAGCTCTGCCCCAGCTTGTATCCTTAAGCCCATCCCAAGTCACACAAAAGCAGACAGATGCCACCACAAACAGTTAAGAGGCTCCAAACAGTTAACAGGAACAAACGTGTTTGAAAATGATCAGGGTTATGGATAGTTATTTTTTTCCTGTCATAGGAGGAAAGATTGGGCACATTGGTAGAAAGAGAGCAACATCAGGATTTCTTTCCATGAGTCAGTGAAATTAGGTCATGTTTCAAAGTGAGGGTAATGTCTCTTGGTCTGTTCCAAGGGGAACAGGTGCAGTGATTTGTGGAGGAGAACAAAACTCACTATTACTATATCTGTGTTTATGTCCAGCTCAACTACAAGGTATACACATCCATTGGGTAAGATAGGGCGCTGTAATTCTGGCCTTATTTTTCTTCAGAAGACTTCCAAGAAAAATCACCCAGCTACAAAATCACAGAAAAGTCTGGATTTCTTTGGACACAGCCGTCAGCAACAACTCAATTATTATGTTTTTATTCATTTGTTTAACAAACATTTATTGGATACCTACCATATTCAGAGATTACAAGAATGCAGTCAGTAAATTTGTGGAGCTCAAATCCATGTGGGGAAAGTGGGGTTCCATAATTGGACAAATTCAAAATAGTCATGAGTGCTGGAATTAAGTTCTACCCAGAATAAAATGGGAGTGTATGGGAGGAACATCTCCTCAGATGGAGAAGGATGGGAAGGCTCTCAGTAAAAGGACCAATTAGTTCAGGTAGCCCAAAAGGCAGAGGTGGAGAGAGGTAACCAGGACACAGTCAAGTCTGTAACAGCACAGGGGAACCCAGGACGTCAGAGCACTAGAGGCATTGGGGATGGAAGAAGTATTGGGGTATGTGAGTGCCCTTGCATATGTGTATGTTGGTGGGCACGATACTGGAACGCAGAGACAGATCAGGCAGACCAGCAAGGCAGCAAAAAGAGAAGGGAAGGCTGTGTCTGCCTTCTGTACTATTTATCCTTTATACTTAAATGAATGGGAAGCCATTGGGAAACTTAAGCAGAAGAATGATGAGCTCAGATTTGTGCTTATTAGGAGTAAAAAATACACAAGACCTGTTGCCTGTAATGGCCCCAGGGGTCTCCAGAATGAAGTGCCAGCCCCTGAGTGTACATTTAAAAGCCCTTTGTAAATTGGCCCTTCCTTGTCTGCCTTTCCAGTTCCTCTTTCTTGTGTTTTTTTTTTCCTTCTCTCTCTGCCATGCAACCCAGCACCAGCATTTTTGCTTTTATTCAGTCTTTTATATTCACTATCTATTGCTGAGTAATAGATACCTAACAGCTTAGTAGCTTAAAACATAAACATTTATTATCTCTTTTAATTTCCAAGGGTCAGGACTCCAGGAGTGGTTTAGATGGGTGGTTCTGGCTTAAGGTCTCTTGACGAGATTGCGGTTAAGATGTCAGCTGGGGATATCAGCCTTCTGAAGGATCCCCTGGGCTTGGGACTGGAGGATCTGCTTTTAAGATGGCTCGTTTTGTGGTATTTGACTCACCGGCTGTAGGCAAGAAGGCCTTCCTTCCCACATAGAGATAGAGGGCTGCTTGTGAGTTCTTATGGCATGACGATTACCTCCCCCTAACAAGCAATTCAAGAGAGAACACAAGGGAGACCCAAATGCCTTCTGTGACCTAACCACATATGTCCCTTCTGGGTCCCCCGTATTCCATTTCACAGAAGCAAGTCACTACATACCCCATAGGATAAGAATTAGGCTTTAACTCTTTAAAGAAAGAGTATCTTGGCATAACAATTAAAAAAACGCCAGGAAGGCTATGTAGACAGGTGTGATGAAAATGTGTCAAATGGTTTATGAAACTAGTGTATGATGCCCCATGATCATAT
>CAUYPK010042412.1:0-10987 GCA_963574355.1 Loris lydekkerianus | reverse complement strand
TGTAGCAAAGTTCTTTATTTCAGGGATCTGATTTTATACACTTCTAGTCACATACACACTTAATCAATCATCTTTTAGTTTTACCATTGCCTCATTTTACCTATCTGAAATTAACTTCTAAGGAAATATCCAGTTACCACATCAACACAATCACTTTTGTAGTTAACATTCTTTTCTAGACATTGACTAATCTCTTGGGCAAGTATCTAAATAAAGGTCACAAAGAAGAAAACAGCCACAGGGGAACAGAGTTAATGGAAGAGTACCTTCAAGTGTTCACTCAGTTTACCCAGCATGAAGTAACAACTGTGTTTCTCCACAGGGCAGAACACCTATAGACCTCTGACAATATGTTTTTAACATATGTCAACCCTCTGGCCCATATCTCTGAGGAGGGGCAGCATGCCCTTTGACCTCAGGCTTGATGGGCACATCAGAGAATTGGCTTGTGGAATTTTAACCGCAGGCAAGCCAGCTCTGCGTGTGCCTCAGGAGGGCCCAGGTTCCTTAAGCCTGTGCAAGAACAGCAAGGCATTTTGAACTCACACTGAGTTCATTTTGTGTGCTTGATGTAGGATATGTTTATTTCTAAATATTATCCTACAATGCAGTTGCATTTTTGTCTATTGTTCATGTGTCAAACTATTAGTTAGGGAAACCATCAGGTTTCAAAATAACGGAACATTGAGCACATGTCCTTTTTTTTTTTTCTTTTTTTTTTTTTTTTTTTGGAGACAGAGTCTCACTATGTTACCTTTCATGGCATCACAGCTCTCAACAACTCTTGGACTTAAGTGATTCTCTTGCCTCAGCTTCCCAAGTAGCTGAGACTACAGGTACCCCCCACAACACCTGGCTATTTTTGGTTGTAGTTGTCATTGTTGTTTGGGAGGCCTGGGCTGGGTTCAAACACTCCAGCTCCAGTGTATGTGGCTGGCATTCTAGCTGCTCAGCCACAGGCTCTGAGTAGCATGTCCATATTTCTCACTCAGCCTACCAGGACTTGATACATTTTAAAAAAACTGACAGTCATTTAATTTAAAAATGTTTTAAAGAATTAACACAAATTTAGACTCACAAAGACATAGATCTGTTAATGAACAAATTATTTTATAGAAAGATGCTAAATTGAATAAGACAGAGTTTAAGTTTTAGGGGATTAATTTGGGTGGTAAGAATACCACACAGTTTCAGATCCTATTGTGAGTAAGTGTTTCCACTCTACAGTTTGTAAAGACATGATTACTATTTGATATCTTTTCACATATATTTTATAAAATAAGTAAATATTTCACCTTAGTTTAGAGGCTATAGCAGCTTTCATAGTTGCCAAGAGCTGTGGCCTGACTTTCTAACAGCCAAAAAGAACAATTCATTATTTGTTTTACTCCTTCCTTTCCTTTCTGGTAGCTAACCAACACAGACTGGTCACTAAATGACTATGGCAAAATTTTGGTGTAAATGTTTCTTTTAATCAATATATATTATTCCGTAGTGCATTCTACTAAAAACTAAAAATTATCTCTTCTATCTCATAATAAATTTCCATTTATTATGTTTAGGCCCTGATACAAATACCAAATAGGAACACTGAAGATTATTTCAAGAATGCCTGGAAAGTTCTTAGAACACTCTAATGAAATACATTATTGGATTACAAAATAGTTAATTGAAGTCATCATCACTACAATATTTGATTGCTTTGATGTATTGCTTCTGGGCATGATTAAAGATTTAGCAATTGGTCTTACTCCTAAGATGTGAAAAATACCTAATCATTTGTTCCATAATATAAGGATTATTAAGAATTAGGAAGCTAGGGAAATGCTGTCTGCATTTAAATTAGCCGGACAAACTTATTTTAAAATAATAATAGCATTTCTCATTTCTAAGGAATACATATATAAAGAAGAGAGACTATGTATATGTTAAAAATAATACAGTACAATTTCAAGGCTGGGAGAAGACCAGAGTAGAACAATAAGAAAAGCACATATTTGAATCTCACAAGACCTGCGCTCCAGCCTCAGATCCTCTAGGTTATTTTATCTGCTAGGTTATTTTTAGAAGATTATAACATTCATCTGGGTCTAAATCCTTCTTCCCTTAAATGATGACCTCTAAGTTTTCTGCCAGGTGTAACCTATACTGATTCAAGTGATACAACATGGAAAATTGAATATAACTCCAATAATGTGGCAAGTTAATATAACTTGGACATTTATTTCAAGGAATATCATAACATTCTCAGGAAAAATTAATTTCAATGCTATAATTTTTAAATAGCATTTATAATTTGAGGAACGTTTTATGACACAAATATCAAAGTAATAAAGGAAGTGAGTGAAAATGAGAAACAAAGATTACAAATATCAGTGTTTGAACAATAGCTGAACATATCTCATTTCTTATAATATAAATAATAACATTTAAGAAGCATCTGCTATCTGCTGGGCATTGATCATATGAAACGTACTATTATTAATATTATACACTTACATGAACGTAAGCATGGGTTTTTCTTCTTATAGAAGAGAAAAATGAATTGCACAGAGTTGAAGTAATTTTCCCAAGTTTATACATCATTCAGTGTGAGTAAAAATGAAAACCCAGTCAAGTTCTAAAACCCTGACTTTTAATCTTTTAGCTAAGATAGTGTTTTTCTTAAGAGTGTCTCTGTGTGTTTTCCCCACAAAATCAAAAGACTGGTACAATAAGTGCTCACTGATCACTCCTTACATCAGGTAATAAGAAAATATATTTTTTATATTTTGCTCCAGGCAGATTATTCTTAATTAATGTCATCTTCCCAAAGGAACGATGACTATTCAAACTGACTGCTAGGTATTCATACCAAAAATTCCATTCAGAATTTAACAGAAATGCACATGCATTAGACATTATGTAAATTATTGAACTCATTTTCTTCTACACAAGACTTAATCTTATGTAGGCTTTTGATATTTTACTTGTTAGAATTTTCATTTTAAAGATATACATTAGCTATAAAGGATTAATAATATCTGAGAGACTGCAGGATCATTTAAAATAAAGTTATACTCTTCTCTTATGCCTGAGGTTTAACAGCAATAAAGATGACAGTATTCTCTTATAAACTTTGCTAATGGATATGCAAGTTTTAACGTGCTCATTAGAAGAAGTTTTCTGTTTGGAAAGAGTTATTCCATTTAAACTTGCTCTCAGGTCATCATGCGCATTTCTTATTTCTAGACGGTATTTACATGCATCTCTTCATACACAAAAGGAGGTTTAGTTGGAAATCATGCAATATTATTTTCATTTTCATTTTGAATTTAGAAGTTCTTGGATTTACGAATGCCAATATAAAAATTTAAATGTACCTATCTAGATTTATATGTGTGAGTTTTTAAATCCTAGTATATTTGAATTTTTAATATTTCATTATTATTATGACTGACATGAAAATATGGGTTTTTCAAAGATGTGAGGGCATTTGAGATTTGTTTTCCAGGAATAATAAGGAAGTAAAAGGCAGATCACTTTCCAGAAAGGAGGTAGCTTTGAATTATTATAGAAATAAAACTATAGCTTGATGGTGGAGTAAAACTAGTTAATGACTTCACCTAGATTTATAGAAAAAAATTTCTCCTTTGTTATGAATATGTATGAATAAAAAGAAAAATAAAAACAAGCTGAATGTATTTTAGTATCTCTCTCATTGTTATAATTCAGCACTAAAGATTACAACTGTTTATTCAGAATAAATGAAAAATAAGTTTCATATAAAAATGAAAAATCATAAAAAAACTATAAAATCTTATATAATCTCATATAAAAACCTTTTGTAAATAAAAGCATACTAAGAATATAATAAAAGCATCTAGAATTCAACACTGGTTTTTAGAACTACTTTAAGATATTGCAAAATCTCAGGGTCAATTAGAGAAATACAAATTGCCAAACACTCCTACTAAAGAAAATGCTTGACATTTTTGTGTATATGTAACTTATTTTGCATCTCACAAACCAGGCTGTATTTTCATAACTTCACTATGGTCAGGAAAGGGTTGAGTATTTTTAAATATCATGATATTTGTAATATTAGACTTGAAATCATATGGAAAAGTATCATAGAATGTTCTTCCAAAAGTATATTATAATATATTCCAGAAGAAACATTAAAATTACTGTAAACACTCTTCAGCTAGGAAATAATGTTTTAAGAAGTTGAATTAATATTTTATTGCAGATATAGAACTGTAGAAAAGGAAATAAAGAGTTCTCACCAATTACACAGGAAAAATTTAAGCTTCGTAAAAATTTTAGTAAGCATTGCAATTTTAGTAAAAGTTATAATTTTTGAAACAAGTAATTCCAAAATAAATTAGAGATTGTGAATAGCATTCCTGTTTTATTCTGGTTAGATCAGTGAGGAACTAAGATCAGTGAAAATGACAATATAGTAGAATGGATAAGAGGTCTAACCCTGAACCAGATCTGCCTGGATTTCCATTTCAACTGTGCTATTTTTGTTGAATTACTTAACCTTTTCTGCTTTGATTTCCACATTTGCAAAATAGAAACAGGGATAGTTTCTACTTCATCAAACTGTTTTCATGTTGAAATTTGTTGATTGATTTAAATTATATAAAACATATTTTAATACAGTTATCAAGTAAAATACGATTTGATGTGGAAAAAATGACCCCCCTTATTGAATATAGAATGGCAGCGTTTAGTGAAAAAGTGTGCAGAAAATGTACTAGTCAGTGTTCTCCACTGAAACAAAATCAATAGGTTATCTATGTACTTTATCTATCATCTATTGATTACCTATCTATCACCTATCTATCTATCATCTATCTATCTATCATCTATATATCACCTATCTATCATCTATCTATCTATCTATCTACCTATTTCTATATATTTCTACCTCCTATCTTCTCTCTTTCTCTGTCTAAGAAATTGGATTACACAGGTATGGAGATTAACAAGTCCCCATCTGCAGCATACACTGGCAGGCAAAGTCCTAAAGGAAAGTTGATGATGAAGTTTGAGTCTGAAACAATTCCCTATTCTGCAGAGGCTGGGCTTTTTCCTATGGCCTTCCACTGATACAATGAGCCTCAACTGTATTATGGAGGTCTGTTTGCTTTCCTAAAACTCTACTGGTATGAACATTTGTTCTATCCAAAAAGTATCTTCACATAACCTTGTAGAAATGATAATTGATCAAATATGTGGATACTATGGCCTAGTACAAACAACCAAGTAGACCCATAAATTTAATCATCCCAAGGACTGTCAGTTGAATTCGGAGACTCATTGAAAGAGAAGTGGTGCAATTTGTCAGAAGTATTAATAACAAAGTGTTGAGGGGAAATCATGTTGAATTTAAAGGGCATGTGGGTCTTGACAGAGGGCAGATAAAATCATATTAACACGCTGAGAGTATTTCCTGACATTACTAGAACCAGGAAAGCTTCCAGAATACTTGAAAAGAAGCAGAGGAAGACTGGCCCCTGAGGGAGACTGGAAGGAATTCCCGAGGGAGATGGGCACAGCAGAGAAGAGAACAGTGCTGTAGCAATGAGCATGGTTGGCGTCATCACCCAAGACATAGGTCAAGTAACATGAGTGGGAAATGTGCCCTTAGGTTCACCTACACAGCAGTCATGATGTGAGAATCTGGGAGAGATGGCAATGTAGTTGCTTCTTTAAGGAATGAGTCACAGTGATTTGTACAAGGGAATATGGGTCAAAAATAAGATCACAATTTTAAAGATGAGATTTACTTAAGGATATTTGTAAATTACAGATAAAGCATCAATAGATCAGTAAAGGCTAAAATAAATGAAATTTAAACAATAATTCTTACCTCTGTAAGAATTCTATGATAACTCTTCACTGTTTGAGTTTACACTGACCTGTATTGAATAAAGAATAGACAGTGAATTAAGAAGTGGCTTCTGCCTTTAATATGCATGCAGTCAGTTCAATCTATAGAAGTACAAACAAGTAAATCAATGAATTCACATAGACTTTAATAAAGATTCCTTCAGAGAAGACGTGAAAATATTTAAAGAGAGTGTGACACTGACACCCCTGTCATATAATTTGCTTTATTACTGGAATATAATTAAACATTTGTATTAGTTAACTAGCAATGCAAATATCAGTCCCCTAAAATATATTAAAATGGTATATGTAATTGGCAATTTCCAGTTTTACATTAGGCTATTTAACAAATTCCTTATCTGTTAGAATTTATCTTTTAAAAACTGAGTTTCATGGAAAGATGGCCAAATGAGGTAATATTGTTTAGGGATTTTTAAGCAAATCAAAATTACAAAATAAAGAGCAATGCAGCATATTAAAAACACATTTAATAGTAATTTTACAAATATAGTAGAATCTCCATATGACCACCTCCCTACATAGACCACCTCCTTAAGTTGACCTAGTTTTCATGGTGTAGACATGCACCACGTGTATGTATTAGTACAGTAGGCCTAGGTGCTTATGTTGCCCACCTCTGTAGGTTGACCAGTTTGTTACAGTCCCTTTTGTGAACTTACAGAGATTCTACTGTAATTGCTAGCTACTGACTCTTAATAGAACAAAAGTCAGTTGTTTTCATGTGGGAGAAGAAATTAATTTGAGTGCAAGTAATAATTAAAGCAACATTTAATTACCATTGGATACAATTTGTACATAATTAATAAACAAAGTGGACTTGATTCAGTATTAGAACAACTTATATAGAAAATAAAGTGACAGACTTTAATAGGAATTCATCCCAGGTCACCTTCGTAACCCAGGGGATATAATAAGGAATGATATAAGAATTAAATGCTATATTCTATGAAGCTATAATACGTATTAAGGACCAGAGAACAGTGAATGGAAAACAGTCATAAACATCAATAGAAACAATTTAGAACTTCCAGACAATACAGAAATATCTAGCAAATAGATGGAGTGAATTAGCTAGGGGTGAAAAGAGCCTTATAATTTTTCAATTTTTTATTATTAATCTTACGTACAGTTTCAATGTAGAGGTGCCAAAAACAAAAGAAACTTTCAGGTGTGTGTTGGCCTCTAAGTTATTTCAGTGTGTGGAATGGAATATTCTATGTAGTTTTATGTGAAATTGTGTCTTTGGAACAGAACAATTACCAGGTCAAGGGATATTTAACCAAGTCTGATTTTAAAAGTCTTTGATGTTATAGAGTCATATTTGCAAAGGTTCAATATCTTATTTTCTTCATACCATTAGTTCAACTCCTGTTTCATAATATGCAATGTATTTCTTTTCTTGAATCTCTTGCATATTATTGGTCATTTATGTATTCAAGGTCAAATTGCATATTAAAATATTTTACCTAAATTAGAAAACATAATTAGGTAAGTAGATAGTAATACTTTAAAATAAATATCTTATGCAAATATTTATAACAATATTGAAGAAACAAACTTATACTTCACAATGTAGAGAATACAAGTATAATCAGACACATATGTCTACATTATAAATAATACAGTATAATTTCAAGGCCAAGAGAAGACCATGTATGATTATAATATTAATTTAATATTAATTTTAAGGACCAGAGAACAGTGAATAGAAAATGGTCTTATACAATAATAGAAACAATTTAGAACTTCCAGATAATACAGAAATATTTAGCAAATATTAGATGGAGTGAATTAGCAAAGGGTGAAAAGAACCTTATAATTTTTCAAATTCTCTATTAATAATCTTACAGTTTCAATGTAGATGTGCCAAAAACAAAAGATCATTTTTAGGTGTTATTATTAATTTTTAATAAGTTTGTAAGGTACACCATTTCTATCCAACTTATGATGTTCTCTCACTCAATATACATACAGTCTCGATTTTAGAGTCACAGATAGGCCAAACTTACGTTACCATCATAAAAACTTATTGAGGAATAAAAACTTACATTAGATATAAATTCATGAAGAAATCGTGTAACTAAATCTAAGTATTTGCTGAAGCAAAAACCAAGTATATTCCATCCAAAGGAACAAATTAGTAGTTATCAAAGTATTTATATCTAACATGCAGACAGAAAGATTTACATTCTTATTTTACCACTGTAGACCTGTAGTAAAGTGTACAACTTATTCAAGCCTTAATAGATATTTTCATCTATTTAAGAAAATAAATAAAATAAAGACTACACTACAAAAAAAGAATCTTTGTGGACTCACATCCAGCACAGGATAATCTCTGTTAAGTAAATGCCTTATTATATTAATAGAGTCATATGAGAAGATTTTCCTGCCTCTGTTTTTTGATTCTCCTTAACTCTCTTCCTACAAATTCAAAAGCATAGAGAAGAAAATCTAGAAAGGTGTGTGTGGAAGGGGTGTTAATATACATTCAGAAATAATATTTCTAGACTCTGCAAAGATGGCAGACATTGGCAGCCTTAAATATTTTAGACTGAATTATATAAAAGTGTTGATATTTTAATAAGAGAGTTGTACAGGTATAGATCCCAATTACCAGTAAACAATGCAGGAACTCAGAAGAACTTTTTCATATTTGACCAAATTCCCTAGAAGTATGGAAAGCAAATTGATGTAAATTGCATTTCTGGCTTTCCAAAATGTAATAAAAGAATCTAATGAATACATGCCACAGAGACTCGCAATAAGATACGAGTATTTCCAGTAATAATACACCATGAGAGATAACTAAAGTCAATTTGTGTATGAGCTTAGCAATTCTCCTATGTGTCTAATCCTACTAAATTTAATATCATTACAAATACATTATTCAAACATAAAACCATCTGAACTCCCTTATCTAATTCCCAATAGTGCCTGAACTACATTTGCAAACAGTGGGCCTTTCTCTGTTTTCTTTCTAATTCATTTATGATGTAATATATATATATTTTTTAATTTTCATGGACAGGGGAATTTAAAACCAAAGTGGTTAGGGTGGTTGGAGCTATCAAGAGAAGAAAGAAAGTTGGTTTAAAATGTATAATAGTGATTAATAAACAGTGAAGGACTTTACACATTTGTCTTTCATGAATATCTCTATAGAAAATATATTATGAAAGATAGTTATGTAGAAAAAATGCGTGAGATATCCTGGGTCTCAAAATTTAAATAAATATTTTACATATCAGTTGAATTTGCAGTATAATTACTTTATCAAAATATGTAGATATGTTCCATGATCAAATAGAATTTAATAAAATAAAAAATATATATTTATTTACAAAGAATGTCTTGAACTGGAAAACCTTTGAAGTAGAGCTTCAACAAAAGCTTATTTACAGGCTGCTTCCAGGAGATAATCTCAGTGGACAGGAGTTAAAAACTTGAAGAACAGTGGGAAGGAGGACACTCCAGTAAGTGTGTAATAATGCACACTGTTGTGGTTAACTGGGGCTCTGTTTCAATTGGGACATTCAAAGGCGAGTACAGAATGTCTGCTAGAATTATCCACCTGAGGTTTAAGGCATCTGCTCCTATCATCTCATTTAATTAAGGGTTCTTCTCAAGGGCACTAATTGCTATTTGATTCCGGACTACTACTGAGCATGTTGGAGAAATTCCCATTTATTTCTGCAGCTATAAAGAAGCCTTGAAATAGATAACAAGATGTTGTTGGCATATTGTAATTCAAAGCCCATGAAGAATTATCCACAAAACCTCAGCTGGAATTGTATGGGGGACACAGAAGGTGTTTGGTGGGATGACTGAGGCATTTGCTGTTATCCATCACTTGCATCATTTTAGTCTTTTCTGTCATGGAACTTTCAAATTAGTGGCTGACCTCTCTTTGCATATAGTGCAACAGATTATATGCAATGGTCAATGAGACCGATGATAATCTCCACTGTTGCTATATTTATTATGTTTCTCTTCCATCCATCCCATCTATATTTTTCCCCATCTATATCCCTCAGTCAATAATTTAGCTGATCTGGATTGTTTTCATGGTGTATTGATTCCTTAGTTCCATAAAATGTTGAGCTCTTTATAGTCTTGCCCTTGTTAGGCTATGGTCACTATAGTTGCTTGTTCACTTCTGTGGCCAAGCATGCAAGTACCAAGAGACATCTCAGTGACATCTCAGTGAATCTCCTCAATTTTAAACATACTTCACTCTGGCCCCCTTATGTACCCCTCAGCCTAGCTAAGCAATGCAAAAAAAAAAAAAAAAAAAAAATTAGCATGGGATGTCTCTAAATCTTTGTTGAATTAATTCCACATAGGATGGTATTCATATGTTTTAGCATGACATACTATATATATCCCAATTCCTACTCACTGGATCCAATTTTCATGATGTAATCAAAACAAAGTCAGTATGATATTCTGCAGAATTTCAAGGTTATTAAACTATTGTATATTATTTTTGAATAGAGAAAAGTAAATTTTACTGAGTTTTGGTACAAGATAATTAGCATGCTCTTTTCACAAAAGACAAACAGCTTTACGATTCTCAACTGGTAGAGAGTGAAAACAAAGCATTTATTTTATTAATGAGAGCATATTAAGTTTCCAAGTCCATTTTGATATATTTAAGTAAGATAATTCATTTAGAACTGCAAATATGATTGAAGTTAACATTTCACTAAAATTACAGTAATCCACTGTCTTGTTATGATCTATTCGATTTCTGTAAATTCAACAAAGTGAAAATTAACATACCGTTGTTGGAGACCACATCTCCAATATCCTAAAAGTCTGTAATGATTGCTTAATTTCTTTCTGAGATTCAACATTGCTTTATTTTTATTTTTTTATTTTTTTATTTTTTTTTTCTAACAAACTTTGTAGTAACTCTTTAATTGCTGGAAAAAGAGGATTTTTTTTTTTTTATTATAGATAAAAATATGCACCATAGATGTGGCCCAACCCATCACCCTCCCTCTACCCAAACCTCCCCCCTCCCTTCCCCTTCCTTGGTCCTTTCCTCATAGTCTTGTGGTATAGTTGGGTTATAGCC